>VXBZ01007443.1:339135-373994 GCA_013399135.1 Heliornis fulica | reverse complement strand
GTTGGACTAGATGACCTCTGGGAGTCCCTTCCAACTCTAATCATTCTATGATTCTATGTTAAATAAATATATATCCTCTGTAAAGGACAGAGTTGTTTAATTGTTAAGGATTTAGAACTTAGTAATAACAGTACTTAACAGTGGAAAAAATACTAAGAAACACATGGGTATCATTGTCTACTTGTCTTTTGCTATTTCATTTTTTTTCATTATTCTTCAATATGTTGTGCACTTCAGTTGTAATTATTTCAGAAGAAAGACCGTCTTAAAATGTGTTTGCAAAAGTCTGACATTTTAAAGTAAGTAGATAAATAAACAGCAAATTTTCATAAGAATATAGAAGACCTACAGTTGGATTTTTTAGTTAACCTTTTTTTCTGAGGGTTAAAAAAAGAGTGTGTATATATGCATATGGAATGCATCCAGTTAAATTTATCTAGGTAAGTTAAGCTCTAGTTAAACTTGGTTCTTGGTCTCCAAGAAGAAAGAATAATTTTTAAAAAAGAGCTAACTTTGAAACATTTTTCTCAACTTTGAAATAAAATATTTTGTATTTTAATAATTTATATATTATTAATTGTGCTGGACACCCAAAAGAAGAAGCATTTTTATGGTCCTATGAACATATGCTTTATGTCAAGAAAACTATATTTTTATAGATAATACAGCCCCACAAAAAGATTACACTGAAAATAGCCCTAAGACAGAACAAATCACAAAGAAGTTAGTGCATGTATTAAGCCTGTAGAGCCAAAGCATAAAAATAATATTCTTCTGACATTGTGAATGAATGTCACTTTCATGTTTTTGTGGGAAAATTTACATGGACACTTTGAAGGCAATCTGTGTCTCATGTATGTGGTTACCATTCTTCTATCTTTTATTATATTTATAGAACTTGGTGAAGATAGTTTTGGCAATGCAATTTTTACATTTGTTCAAATGGAATACCAAAGGCACTACCTGGACATATTAATTGTGAAAGAATATCTCTGATGAGTTTGAAAGAAACTCTCAGTATTTTGCTATTAAAAATATGATACATAGATATTATATGGTTAAACCAATGAAGAAAAGAAATTTGAGAAATATTTCCTATAACACAATAGCTTGGCTTGTTTGAGTAGTATTTGACTCTCAGACACAACCCTTGTGCTATGAAAGCACATGGAAAGCTGCCTGTGAATGCTAATCAAAGTTGGCTTGGACCTTGCTATTGCTGAAAACAAGTAATTGAGAAGCAAGTAACTTGGGTTTATATTTTTTCTTTTTTTTTAAGTTTCATAAAGTGTCACCTGAAAGAACTGCTAATGATGACAAGTTGGATACTTTCTGTATTGTTTGTCATGGTAAATGTACAAGGTTTTGCCATTAAAACATATTAGAGAATTATATAAATTTGATTTTATTTATAGTATTAATTATAGCCTAATTCAACCAGAAGAAAGGCTTTTACGGATGAGACACATTTTTTTATTTCCCCTGAAAAACATTAAGTATTCTATCTAAATTACAAATACAGTGTATTTTATGACTGGCTAAATCATTAATCAAGATAAGTATGGGAAAGCTAAGGGATCTCAGTTTACTTGATGGCTGATTGCCCAGCAACCGTTCCCTATAATTGTTTTTAGCAGCAGAGCACTGTTCCTGGAGACCACAGGCTTTCAGTGTATATCCTTTTGCAGCAGTGGTACAGGGGAAAACTAAAGAATCCAAACAAAACATTTACATCCAGATTTCAGATTATGTTCATGCTCAGTTTTGTTGACTGCAGCTTCACCACAGTCACTTAGCAATGCAAGGTGAGGTCTTCTGAGAACCTGAGCCTGATTACAAGTGGTACTCTGCATTTGAAATCTGAGCTTTGGACTGAAAAAAGTAGATTTATTTAATGTCCAAGTGTTAAAAATAAATTAAAAGTAGGTAATTACTTATCTGTCATTTATAAAATTATTTTATATGATGGTGGGAACAAGAAGATTCATATATATATTCAAATTGAACCTTAATTAGTAAGTCCCAAAAATCTTCCAGCCCAAGGAACTCTAATATTTCATTCTAAACATAACTCCCGCTGTATGTTATCTACTTTTCCACTACAAAAAACTATCACTTCTGGAAGTTCTCTTTTTCCTACATTCACTACTTATATCTCTAGCTCATCACAGACACCTTCATTTAGGTAATTTATTTTCCTTAATTTGATCCTGGACATTCTCACCCTGTTCATTTTTCTCACATACCTATATTCTTCTTCCATAAATCTATTCAAGAAATTATTTCACAGAGAATGGCCCCAATATCTAAGGTGTTCAGTCAGGATATAGAAACTCCAGATTTTCTAGTACTGTGGTAGAGATCTTTTGTTTGATCCCTGTCAAGACAGTGCCAGAAATCTATCCAGAGAAACCCAGACTTCTGCCCAGTCAAATTTATCCCAGTTTTTGGCAAAATGAATGCTAAAGCTAAGATCATCTAGCATTTAACGACTGTTGGCACAGTTCTGTTCTATAAAACCTGTAGGTCTATCTAGATGGAAGTAACTAGCTACAGTTCAACATGCTTTTTAAACAGAAGTTGTTACAACCAAAGATCCCAATTGGAAATCAGTTACAGAGGAAAGGTGGTTCAACATTTCTGTAATAGATTCCTTTCTGTCAGAAAGAAAATAGTATGTAAAAATTTACCAGACTGAAAAGAAAAGCTACATTAACAAGCTACTAACAGCATGGAAAATTCATTGATTTTACAGGGCTACAGTCAAATGAATCTGGTTCATGCCAGATTTGCCTTGCTATTGCATTTTCAGTAGCTTGCCACAGGACTGGAAAGCATAGCCTTGATCAAAGATTCAACCATAACTTTAATACAGCAGTGAATAAATGATGCCTTGCAACCCCCTCAGTCTTCTAGGGTAACAAGTCCAATCCATGGTGCAGTTGACATTCCTCTATTTTACTTTTCCCTAGATGTGAGAGCCCAAACTTTGGGTACAGAGCCCAAACACAATTCCTTAGTTTTGAGAACTCCAGTGACTGCTAGCCAAGCAGAGATGAGGTAATGCTTCCTACCAACACCCACAAATATATTCAGAATTGCAAAGCCCTCCACAAAAAAAAAAAACCAAACCCCCCCCCCCCCCAAAAAACCAAAACTCAACAAAAACCAACCCAAAACCAAAACCCCAAAAACCCAAACAGATTTCCCCAGAAATGAGTAGCCTGGATTTTAGCAGAAGCAGCCAAAGCAGAGACTTTTTTCTAGGCCCATGTATATTCCACAGCACAAGGAGGCAAGAGAAGGGAGGGCAAATAAAGGAAGAACAAACTAGCCAGACCTCAAAATTGCAGGAAAAGATGCAGAAGCAGAGACAGGAGATTCAGACAATAAGAGAACTAAATTTAAAAACAACAACAACAAAAGTTTTGGACAGCAGTTCTCTGACTTCTGTAGTTTGCTCCAACTTCCTCCCTTTCATAGTCCCTACCTCATTTTCACTTAACATCTATGTTTTCTTCCCCACTGTTGCCCCACTGCCCTCATCTTCTTGTGCTCAATTTTTTTTCATGGTTTTGCCTTATTTCAGCCTTTAAGTTTGCCCTTAAACCCAGAAAAATATTAATAATAGCTTGATATGACATTGGTGGTATAAATTTCTTTCTATTTTTTAACTTCCATATTCTGTGTTTATTCTCTGCTTGGTCTCTGTCTGGATATTGCAAAGAACATCTGCTTGCTGTATTTGTACACTTACGGGTCTCTATGACTCATTTAGACTCTACCTGTCTAGACCATTATTACTGCCATTACAAACATGAAAAATAGTATTATGGTGAAATATTTCAGTGAAGAGAAAGATTGCATAGTGCTTCCAATAAAACTAGAGCATAGAAATATTACCACAGAAACTGGATGTAGAACACAGTATTTTTAATTTATACTAAATCCATCTCAGTTTATCTCTAAAGACATGGGAACTGCAACACAGATGGTATCTTCCTGTGAACTGAAAACAAGTTACCAACTTACCACAGTTAAGAAAAATGAAAGGAAAACACAATAGTGTTATTTAGCAATTTTTTTGTAGTTAGATGTCAGATTATCTGTCCTACCGTTGTATCTTTTAGATCAGATACAAGATTTAGAATTCACCTGTCATGGGGTATTACAGAGTCCATTTTTGAAGAGGGCTGCTATTCACCCTAATCCAACAAAGTCCTAACCTCGATAAATAATTAGTCTATGCCTACTTAAATGCTAGCAGATATTTTATTTGGATAAAATAATTTTTACATTTTTCCAAAATAAACTTTTAGTTTTAAGACATTGGACAGCTATTGCATTTCATTCTGAAAGGGTGCTGCAATTAAACAAAACCTGGATGACTTCCTGTATAAATACAATAGTTAAAGTTCGTTGGGTTTTCTTATGCATGAAGGCAGCCTGCACATGCACAGCAGGATGTAATACAGAACACCTAAGATTTTAAAATGAGAACTTGAACCCAAATATTCAAACAGCAAATACCTTTAAGTATTAGTTTGGGTTCACTGTAATTTTAAGTTATTCTTAAACCTGACAAAATTAACTTAATATAATTATGATTAGATTTTTCAGGCTAAAATCATCAATAGTTAGTGAATCAGCTAATGAGTGTTTTTATGATTTATTAGTTAAACCAAAAGAGTATGAGTTTCAATTCTATTCCTGATTAACTACATTGGAAAGGATATACATGGCTTGTCACTTTAAACTAATGATAAACCTAGTGTTTAATTAAGGCATGCAAACTGTTTTGAGTAACTCTAGGTGAAAGGTTCAAAATTATTACAAATTATAAGGAAAAACACCTTACAGTGTTGATATTATTAATTTTACTAATTTGAGATTTAGGATTAAATGGCAGTTTAAACCAATCAAGCTCAGTACAAAATGTTTACTACAGCTGAATTTATCTGCCCTGATGCAGGAATTAACTGTGCAAAGTACTATGACCTGTATTACACGGGAGGTCAGATCAGATAATCACGATAGTCCCCATACACCATAAAATCTTGTAATATTTCAGAATGAAAAGGCTTTAAATACAAAGCTCTGCTTGCTTCTTTCTTCAGAGTATAAACTATATGAGTGCCATTCAACTATATAAACACATTCATTAGGTTTTCAGTAGGCCTCCTTTCTAAGGAAAGAAATTACATACTTTTGAGCTCTTGAGTGAACTACAGTGTTTTATGCCTTTAATTCAACACTCTTAGGGCTTACAGTTCATTGAAATTCAAAATCATGGGTGCAAACTGCATTCACAAAGAAAATGTTGACCTTCCTATATAGCAAATGCCTTTTCGTTCTTTTTTTGGTTTTTTTTTTTTTTTTTTTTAATAAAAAAGCCACTAATGAAGCTGAAGGAGGTAAAAGATTTGAGTTTCCTATTAAAATAACAAATGTGATATAATTCACATATTTGAGCATGTTGACTACTGCTCATGAAATAAAATACTGCAGCAGAAAGAGCATATTGTTTCTACACATCGAAAAGATGCAAATTAGACAAGTATTCAATATTCACTTGAAAGCGAGAAAATGTACCAGACTACCAATGGTATTTAGGAAAGTAAACTGGTTAAACATGATTATTTGAATTTAAAAAATGGGTATGGGATTCCCCTCTCTGCTTCTTGCCATATATGGTATCTGTGTAATATCCACAGGGCAAATTATTCACTACCTTTTTCAAGATGAAAAGCTACTGATTGGCATCAGACATCAAGAGGGATTTTGGCATTAGAATAGATTTACACTTGATGACATGTCAAGCCTTGAAACAAAAACTACAGAATTTACTCATGAATGCCGAAGGCACTTATTCAATACTAGCTCAATGCACATCTTTCCAAGGATGGCATTCAACCACACCAAGAAAAAAATACAGCAAACAAAACATGGTTATATTTGGAAATGAATGTACTTGACTAGAGTAAACAAAATCACAGCCAGCATTACCTGTTGCCAGCTGTCAGTGAAGAATAAAGAACTGTAACATCCTTGTAATAAAGAGGGAAACAGAATCCAAGCTTATAATGAAAATACAGTTAGTGGGATGAAGTAGGATCAGCAGCAGTATGTGTGGGCATGATAACTCCCACTCTGAGCCTACCACTCTAGCAGATGTGCCCTCACTTCTCTCTTCCCACAAACACTTCAAAAAGGAAAAATTAAGAAAGTAAGCACAAGGTGTAGTGCACATAGGTGTAAGTTTATATGACATAATGCCAGATTTTGCCATTTCTCCTTCAACCTCCATTATGCTTATTTTAAAAATAATTTAGTTATTTGCATTACAATGGAGAGCTTGTAGAAAATTATTACAAGTGTTGACAAGATCACAATTATTTTGGCACAGCCAGTTTAGTCACCACTGCACATTTTTTTTTCCTGCTGACTTTATTTTAATAGAATAAAACTAGAGGTATCTCATTTCTGTATTGGATATGTGGGATAGACTATCTAAATAGGTTTGGTATGAATAACCTGTGAGCAATTACAGGCATACTTACAGCATACCTATTCACCTATATCGCACCCATGGAAATGGACGATTACATAATTTTACTTGCATTATTTTCTAACTTCATCTTTCTAAAGAACTGCTCATGTCAAATCTCACATACAAAGTGAAAAGATCACTTTGTGTGACTATGATATCAAAGGGCATAGTTTGCCTGAAGTACCTGCTATAAGTAAATGAATGGATAACTTGCATAAAATCAGACAAGAATGAGAAAAATTTATATTTGTTTTTTCCATATCACAACAGATTCAAAGTACAAGTGAACATGTTTTTAAAGAATCCTACAATTATATTTTGACAATTTTTTAGAGACAAAGCAAATTTATTATGAGTTTGCTTTTTTACAATAACATGTAGAGTATATTTTAGTCTTTATTTTGACAAGCTATAAGTTTTTAAGATGAACACCTACATAGAAGAAATAGCTAATTTTGTAATGAATTTTTCAAATAATGTGTATTTGCATAAAATATTCATGAGTGTATAGGTTAAGATAGCTACTGTTTATTTAGAGCACCCTGAATGGCTGTACATTCTGTAAATTATGTAAAAATTGTAAATACAACTATTAATCAAAATCTATTAGGATGACCTAATGTTCATAGGAGATTATTATTCAACTTCTCTGGTAAAGATATGGGAAAGTGGCAGTATGAAATAGCCACTACATTTTATTGCTTTGATAGTTACTGAGTACCTGTAAATCCAGCCAGTTCCTTTAGGTCTATACAGATGGAAGCTGAACTCCTTGTAAATTTGGTAAAATTTGTAGATAATAAATAATTTCAAGAAAACCATTTAAAAATATCCAACTTCCTTTTCTTAGTGTCTCTTCTCTCATGATAGAAATATTTTCGCTTCAAAAAGTATCATATATTTCATATTAGATGCTGATCTCAGAGCAGTCAAGCAATGGAAAGCAGAAAAAATAGATTCATGAAGAGTGTCTGTGGCATCTATGAAAAATATTCTGGATTGGCACTGTGTCCCAGACGGCTCTGCCTAAGATGTCTGCCACCACCAATCTCAATTGTTTTTGTGAAAAAAAAAATAGCTTCCGTGAATTGAAAAGGCTTGAACAAAAATTTACTTTAATTCTTACTTTAACAGGCATCCACAGCAAGGCTATAAACTGACAACTGGGATTTAATGCATGTGGGAAGGTGAGAAAACAGTATTTAACTTATATGCTAAAATCATACCTTTTAGCACTTAGCAGTTTAGTCTTGGTCAGTTCCAAAAATGGCATATCCCTTTTCCTGCATAGTTGGATGCTGTCAGCTGGACTTCTGGACTATAATTAATGCCTTCTATATGTTCAGCAAATACTATGAACAAAGCCACAGTGGAAAATGTGCAACTTAACAATGTATAATTTTAGCACTGCAATAGTCAGTGAGGACAACTTCTAAGTGCATAAAAAACTGGATGTACTTTACTAGTTTTTACAAAATTTTATTAGATTATCTGTTGGGCAGTGAAGCATCTCCCTAGCATGAGCATTCACAAGGAATTAGGTACTTATACTTATTTATCTGAATTTATAAAAGACGATTGTGGAAAAAGTGTTTTGCTAATCTCATTTTGTTTTGACTATCTCTGAACTAGTAAAAAAGATGCTCTACTCCTCTGCTTTTATTCTAAGAAAGATTATAGCCCAAACATGCTGGACTGCTTAAATGGTTGGAGAAGTGGAGAACCCCAACCAAGTAAGGCAATTTAAAAAAATCACAGATTGCTACTAGAGAGTTTTCTACTAATTTCATGGATAGTATAAACACAAACAAAAAATGCATAGAAGAACCTTATACAGATTGGGCCAGGAATTATTTCTTTAGATACAACTTTGAATTAGGCTTTTGTCAAGTTTTTATTAGTTTCTTTTATTTACGCAAGTGTCATAAAAAATTTCTAGGAACTCAGGCCTAAATCAAACACCAATAATGCACTGAAGAATTAAAAATAAAACAAATGCAGTCCCTACCTATAACATTGCATCAAAGGAATTTGCTAAAGTTTAATGGCCCAGATTGCTATTATTTTATCGTACTATTATTTTATGTCAAAGATAAAGTCAGTTTTGAGAACTCTTTTGAAAGACTAGAAGTTTTTCAGCTGGAGCAGTGAAATGTATTTGAATTTTAAATACAGAACTGTGAAATCTGGTGTGAAGACATGCAATATAAAACACTTCAAGCCTCATATACTCTAAGGTAGAAGTTTAAGGGGACATTTATGTAGAAGGATACATCAAAAACTCATTTGAGTAGAAGACTGGCATCCACTGATAACCCCACAGGACGAGAGAGACAGAAAGAAGTGCAGGGAACCAGCTTTTCACTCGACCCTTGGAAAAATTTGGACATTATTTTCTCAGCATCACCCAGATTTGGATGTCTGCAAATTATAGGTGAGTGTAAGTGGTTTACAGTCAAAGTTACTATAATGCAAGCACTTTCTTGTATATTTCTATTGATTTATCCATTTTTGGACTCATCACTTAGGTATCTATAAAAATTATTATAATTTTAGACAGGTCTACTTCTACTTCAAAGAAGTGCCACCCATAACTCCTTTGTACAAAACGATTTATTTTGTATAGACTCACTCAACATCTATCTATTTGTACTATTTATACCACTCAGTAATGCTGAGAAGTGCTTTTATCTTTGGGTTTAGCAGACTTTCAAATTTTTACAACTACAGTGTTAAAAACACATTTCATATTAAATCTCTCAAAGTAATGTACACATCCAGTTCTCTACACAGGTGGTTCTCAAATCAGGCCACACATAATAGCACATAGGTCAGCAATCGGTGAGAAAACTTCCTATTTTCAATGCCTAAAGTTTCATCTTTAGGGGAAGTTAGTGATGGAGGGGAAGTTAGTGATAGATATCCACATTTGGTAGAAGCTACATTCCTGAACCGGCTCCCTCTTTTAAAATGTGTGCAAATGAGTGCAAAACCAGCAACAGAGTGAAAAACAAAGTCTCTGCCTATTTTACTGGATAATACTTAACATTATACAGAATTTCAAGCCACCTCTCAACTTCTACAAATCAATAAAGCAAATGAAATTAATAGACATATGCAATGTATTAGAATGTCATTTCTAGTCTGTGTACTTTTATAAACATATTTTAAAATATGCTGCGTCCTTGTATCTGTAATTGAAGCAAGTTTATTCAGAAGAAAACTTTTTGATGACATATGCAAGGCATAATACATGCAAAAACTGTACCTAATGCTTATATTAGGCAAAATAATGCTATGTACGTCCAAAATAAGTGTCCAAACTGTTTTTACCATGAGTCATTCATACACTTGGCATTGCTTTCATTGACTCTACAAAAATATCTATTAGAAATATTTCTCATTCTATCACCTCTCTACTTCTAGCAAAATGAGTAACGCGATTATAATAAACACACATTTAATTGATTTTATCTTGCATAATACAGTTGTGAGGGAAGGTTTTCCTTCTGTGATTTGAGGAAGAAAAGGCATCACTTCCTAATTCTGCAATTTTGGGAATCCTTCTACAAAGATCATAGCAAATAGTTTTTTTTTTGCTTAGTTTTGAACAATTGATATCTTTGACAGTTCTAGCTAACACTGAGAAATTAAACTTAAGTTCTTATCTATGGATACACTTTGGCAAAAAGAATTGGAAGAATTAATAAAAGGGACCAAAAATGTCACAGAAACACCTACCCTGACCTATAATTTCCCACTAATTATTCCACACTCTTTCTCATACTGACAATATAAGTTATTCTCCTTTATTTAATCAGACTTCTCTCTTTTGAAAGGCAGATGTTTCCCCATTAATATGGCAGAATGTCTTTGTTTCCTCACCAACTGTAGAGACAAATGATTAGTACAATAAACTCTGGCATTTTGCCTCACAGTTACTTGGTGGAGACAAGTAAAACTGTCCGTGAAGTATTTAAATATTGCAAAATTCAGACCCCCCCCCCCCAAATCTACAAAATTATCTGTAGATAGACTATCATTCAACCCAAAGTTTAGCCCAAGTCTTCTAAAAAGCGACTGCAGTGACACTTCTGCTCTAGATAGTTCTCTTAACAATTTAAATAGTGGGAAAATAACACCAGAAGGCAAAACAAATCTAGTTTGATTTACATACAAAATCGAAAGAGCTTGTTGGACTTTTGCAGCAATACATCAGGGTTTAACATAGGCAGTGGTAAAATGTGAAGAAGCTGACCTTGATGGTGCTGAATCATGTAAAAGATATTTATATCTTTCCAACAGAGCCCTCAAGATGGCCCCTACTAAAAATTAAAAAAAAAAAAACAAAACCAAAAAAGGACAGGAGAGGAAAGAAGAGGTGATTTCCCCTGGCAAGGGGACCATAACAAGCTTTGCTACATAGTTATTGTTACAGAGCTACACTCTCCAGTGCTAGGAATAGTTAGAAATATCACATGAAGAAATGTCCAAAGCAAGACGAGACAATAACCAACGAAAATTTCTGGCAGGACTAAGAAAGACATGTCTGTGAGAGACACTGTTAGAGAGTGGGAGATATGAGCCTGGTATGATTCAGAATGCAATTCACCTCAGCTGACACATTCTACTGAGGTACTCAGTGAAGACTGTAATTACAGCTGAGATTCGAGTCATCAGAAAATTGAACATATCAGCATACAACCATAGAGAGACTTTAGGGTACCACAAAAGGTAGAGCAAGTCTAGAACTTACTGAAGGTGAAAAACAAATTAGTTAATGGCAGGATATCAATAAGATTATTTCCACAAACTTATTAAGCTCACATTTTAAGCAGTCCTGTCGGTAGAGCAGTAGACTTGTAGGAAACAGAAGGGTCTGGGATTCCTTCCACAGAAAGAGAACTAATAGAGACTTGAACCGCAAAGAAAGCTCTAGAGATATGATTTAAAATGTTTGTGATAGATGAGAAATTGCCAAATTGGTTGGACTAATGAACAGGATGAACTGTGAATAGGAGGCAAATTTTTCTTTCTTAGAAAAAATATCTAAATGAAATACAGAATGAGGTAAAATACAATAAAGGCACCAATATAAAATTAGGAACAGAAGGATGCAGGAATCATTGTGTTGCAGAAAAGGAACTATACTACCATCACTTCTTTGTGTATGCCAAACCAAAAGCATTAGGGAGGCTGGATACAGATCAAATAGTTAAATAAAATCGAAAAGTGAATAATTTGATCACCTATTTGACCCATTTATTACTGTCTGCTCCTGTCATTCAAAAAATACTTAAAATAGTGTTAAAAAAGCAAGTGTAAAGATTATTTGTAAAATTCTTTGTTTCCCAGATTCCAGCACAGGATATTTTGAGGAAAGAAAGCAAGAGAGGAAAAAGTTTTGTAGCTGATGCTATTATTTATTTCTCTATCAAATCCTCTTGAAGGCTGGAATCTGCTCAGTTTCTACAGTCTATTATTTAATGAAAAAAACTGTTTGAGTACAGGGGTTTATTTTTATGCTTCTTGGATGCTAGTCTAATTGGATCAAAGTATCTTACTTGCCACTACTTTCAATAGCTAGGCCAAACTGATCAGTTATTTCTTCTTCGCCTGCTAAGAGAATTATAGAGTATATTATAAAAATTAAGATAATAACCCATTATCTGTTTGAAATAGGATAAATATTAATATAGCATCCAAAGCATCCCAGAAAAAAATAATGTACACACACACACTCTGAAATATAATCATCCTAAATAACAGAATGATCTGTTTTCTCTGTGACAGTGAATACAGGGTAACTCCTTAATACTTAGCTGGTACCGATTAGCCCCAAGTGAAATAATTTAATTTCTTTAAGATCATGATATGCTCTTCCGGTCAATAAAATGTATCAGTTTTTAATACAAATAAATGTTTTTAAAGTGAGTATTAAGGCTGACAAGGTTGTCCAGAAATTCAGAGTAAGCTTCTCCATATAACACACTTGGCTATTTCATTAGTTTTCTCTTAAGTGTCAGAACAGAATGACACTGGCCAATACATTATGCAACCTATTTGGATGTTACTTATGAATCTATTTTTGAATGTATCTTCCGCTGAAACTGAGAATCATTAGAAACACCCAAATTTACTAACACTGTATTTCAGAATACCTGACCATCTAATATTATGCATAAGATATCCTAACTCTTGTGAACTGTAAAAGTTAAATGCATAAATAATAAGGCCTCACCTGACAAACAATTTAATACATAGTTTAGTTCCTCACTGATGTTAAGCTACTTGTGTGCAAACTGATCAACCATTTACAACTGGAGGTCTTCCAGGAATAATTGCTTTTTATGCTTATTTTGCGGTTCTCAGGGGTACAAGTGCTATATCCTAACTTCTAAGTTATAGTAATTTTTTACAGTTCCTGAGTAAAAAAGATTTGAAAGCCTGCATTTAATTTAGGTGTATTACAACTGGACTTAAATACTAAAATTCTGTTATGTGAGGTAAGAGGAATAAAGCAAGTAACTTATTCCTGTCAGTAAATTACAGTTTTCTAAGGTAACAACTTAAAAAAAATCCAACGTTAAAGACTTGTTTATGACTCTCTCCGAACAAACAAGCGTGGTCTTTGTGTTTGTTAATAAAGCAACACCTGCTACAATTCAGTTGGAAAAAACCCAGTGCAATAAATGACAGATTCTATGATAAACTATAAATAATACTAACATTGGTGTTAACTAACTATTGTTATGAGAATGTTTTCTAACTTTTAAAAGCTGCACTCAAATTCTCCTGATGTTTAGATTTAATATTTTAAGTAAATCTGTGAAACAGGCATATCGGTCTAACTGGAATCATATAAACTGTTATTCCTACCAACAATCTGGTCATAATTATACCTTTCTGTACATAAAGACATTATGAATAATATTTGTACAACACATACCTCTCTAATTACATTAGATCAAAATATCTTTTCCCATTTATATTAAGATTTCTGTCATTTTACCAAAATTGGTGTCACTACCCGTGACCAAGTCTGATATGCAGAGAATCTTATTGGTGTGAAACACTCTGTAAGAAACCACACTCTAAAATTAATATAGCTCATAAATGGGTAAAGGAAGAATGATTTGGAGTAGCAATGGAGGGCTATTTTTTAAGAAGAATGTAAATTTTTCCTACACAGGTATTTGATTAAAACCAGGCTTCCAACAAAAAAATTCCAGGATACGTTCTTAGTCAACAAGATATAATACTATGGTGCGATTTAATAAAACAATGAAACTAAACACTTTAAAATCAACTGGCAAACATGTCTTGCCTTAACTCTGCAGAAGAGTTTTACATGGAAAAATAAATAATGGGTAAAATCTTAAACTCTCCTATCTTGTAATTTTCTACTCTAAAATGCTATTAATTTGCGATGACTTCCATGACATTAAATTTAGGTTAATACACTGATATATTTTAACAAGATAATTATGTCAAAGGTTATCATCAACAGTTCATAATAAAAAGTTATGTTCAAAAATAAAACTTATTATTTATAGTTTGGACTGCATAATAAAGTATTAGCAACACAAAACGTTAATTAATTTCTAATTTTCTATTCTTTTATTTAAATTCCATGAAGGTTGATTGGACTTGATCCATCATTTTATGGAAAATTAATTATTTCAAATACATGCATCACTTTATGCAACCTGCCTGATTTGCATTGAGGAAAATTCAGCAGAAGTAATTGAGGCACAAGCAAATACTGGCACTGACTGAACTCAATTTTCATTCCAAATTTCTGCAAAATCCCAAGACACAACAATATCAGATGCAGGGGGAAAACAAACAAAAGCAATGTGTAAAGGGAACATGAAGAGAGAATATTACAAGAATCAGAGAACAAAGGAACTGCAAAACTATTTTAGTGCCATAGATGAACAGTGAGGGCTTCATTCAGGCAAGGTGGAATAAGATATCATATGGCATCCTGACAATTGATGTCTTCATTTAAATGTAAGAATTTACATTCTAATTAGAAAGAATTTACATCTTAATCAGAGGCAGCTGTATTATCTTGTTACTGTTTTTTTCAAAGGTAATGAACTAAGTACTGCTGTGCTTTTTCAACCAGAAACTAAATAGACAGCATACAGTGTTATTTTATAGTCTACCTGCTGTAAGCTGTTATTAATATTTTCAAAGACTAAATTCCAACAAAATCTTTTAAAATAAAAATTGTATTTGACATTGCTTGAACGATATTATAAAGAGTTATTTAAAATATTTAACCAATACCCTTTCTAACATATTTTTAAGTATATGTAGTCATAAAGGTATCATTAATACGGCACACACTTTGATTTTAGAATTCAAATAATGAAGTATAATACTGTGGGGAAAAGTATTTGGGAGTTTTTTATTAGCAAAACAGTACCACAGATACTTCTCCATGTTGTTTATACAACACATAAGAAAAAAATAAACAGCAACATTGTGTAGCTCGTGTGTAAATATACTTTTATTTGAGGCCAAAATTGCAATGTTTTAGATGCTAGTTCTAAGTGAGGAGTCCTGTCAAGGAATATGCAGCTGCTTTTAGAAGCATTTTTAGACTTATGAAATCATGGCTTACTAGTTCAGTCAATTTTTTTTGGCTCTTGCACAATCTCAAGAGTTTCAGTGTCAATATACAACCAGTGTTAGGGAACCTGGAGTGTACAAGAGTTCAGTAAGAAGTAAAGGCTCTTTTTCTTTTCCTGTGAAGAAATTAGTCATGGCCTGAGAAGTTCCTGGTTTGGTTCCTGGCCCTGCAATAATTTAACTGGAAAAAATTTGTCGTGCTACTATTTTGTGTGTCCACATTTGTAAGATGTCTCTCCCATCTATTCAGAATGGAAATATATTTGGAGATAGATAATTTTGTTGCTAAAAACTATGCAATGTTCGATTCTATAAGAACACTGAATTAGGATGGAAGATCTTTTGTGATACTTGTTCTTCCACTGAACTCTGGAAATGTTATGTGTATTTTCATGTATCTTCTATTATAAACCTAGCATCTTCCATCAACTTGTAAAATTAGGTACAAATTACTGAAATTATTTAGTTTGTTTGCCACCTCATGGGTTAAATTAATTGGCACCAGCCAGAAAGACTCACAGTCAGAAATGGACAACCATACTGACAGAATGTTTGAATTCCCAATATGCCGATCAAATATAAAACATTCAGCTAGATAAATGGAAAGAACCAGTTTTATGTAAAAAATTTGCCAAGTCTATCACTATCTATAGAAAATATCAGAATAGGTAGACTTGCTGTGCATTCCTCAGTGAAAGCAACTTCTGCTGATCTGCAGACAACTTCTTTTCAAACCCAGTCCCTTGGAATGTGCAACGGAGAGTCAAAGAACACATGTGGTTGCAGGATTTTTTGTTTGTTTTCCTTACTGGTTTAAGTGAAATATTAAATTAAACCATTTCTGGCTTCCCTGTGATTACAGATCAGATTTATGTGATATCACCATTAAGTATTAAAAAAGAAAAAAATAAGAAAAAGGGACACTAGAACATGAATTATTCATCTTTCTGTATAATCAGGAACATAATACATCTCAAAGATAAATTGAAAAGTTTGGTGTCTTTTGATCTTTGTGATTAAGAGACAAAAAGAGATTCTTGAAAACCTGTACTTTATTTTTACAAGACGAGCCTGTATAAGGATGAACTTTCTCACCGTGAGGGTAACAGAGCCCAGGAACAAGCTGCCCAGATAGGTTGTGGAGTCTCCTCTGGAGACATTCAAGACCACTTTGGACACGTTCCTGTGTGATTTAATCTAGGTGATCCTGCTCAGCCAGGGGGATTGGACTGAATGATCTTTCAAGGTCCCTTCCAACCCCTAACGTTCTGTGATCCTGTGAATAAATGTTTCACAGTGAGAGAAAACTGAAGAGAGGTAAAGCAGATAAAACGCTGGAGGGGAGGGATGCCATCCAGAGGGACCTTGACAGGCTGGAGAGGTGGGCCCATGCCAACCTCATGAGGTTCAACCAGGCCAAGTGCAAGGTCCTGCATCTGGGTTGGGGCAATCCCAGGTACAACTACAGACTGGGCAGAGAGTGGCTCCAGAGCAGCCCTGAGGAGAAGGACTTGGGAGTACTGGTGGATGAGAGGCTCAACATGAGCCGAAAATGTGCTCTTGCGGCCCAGAAGGCCAACCGCATCCTGGGCTGCATCAAGAGAAGCGTGGCCAGCAGGTCGAGGGAGGTGATTCTCCCCCTCTACTCTGCCCTTGTGAGACCTCACCTGGAGTACTGTGTCCAGTTCTGGAACCCCCAACATAAGGAGGACATGGACCAGTTGGAGAGGGTCCAGAGGAGGGCCACAAAGATGATAAAGGGGCTGGAGCACCTTTCCTACGAGGACAGGCTGAGAGAGTTGGGGCTGTTGAGCCTGGAGAAGAGAAGGCTTCGGGGAGACCTCCTAGCGGTCTTCCAGTACCTCAAGGGGGCCTACAAGAAACATGGGGAGAGGCCGTTTAGTAGGGCCTGTTGTGACAGGACAAGGGGTAATGGTTTCAAAATAGAGGGAAGTAGATTTAGATTAGATATTAGAAAAAAGTTCTTTACTGTAAGAGTGGTGGAGCACTGGAACAGGTTGCCCAGGGAGGTGGTAGATGCCCCATCCCTGGAGACGTTCAAGGCCAGGTTGGATGAGGCCCTGAGCAACCTGATCTAGTTGGGGGTGTCCCTGCTTCTTGCAAGGGGGTTGGACTAGATGACCTCTGAGAGTCCCTTCCAACTCTAATCATTCTACGATTCTATGATTATCTTGTGTTATAATTTCAATTTATACAACTGCCTACTTGCATAACTCCAATTTGTTTCCAATATCATCTTCTTCATCAAAGGCTCATTTTTTTTAACTAAAAGCCATCAGTTTCCACTTAGCATCATGGTCATCCTATATTTTATTTCATCATCCTGTTTCAAGTGCTGACTATCACACCCTCTTAAAAGTAACACTATGTTCCATTCAAACCTTGAAACCAAGTTTAAATTGTTTTTACTAGCACTACATTGTAGCAATGCTTCACTGATCCCGAAATCAACCTGAACATACAGTCAGCATCAGCACATTTTATCATTCTATTCTGAAATGAAGTAGAATATGAAGCTCTGATTGAGCCCACTTTTATAGAACTTTCCTTTAAAGTTTTATCTTACTTGTATTTCGTAACTTTACGATTCATCACCACCAGTCTTTTCTCTTAACAGTATTAAGCAGATCTTTACCCCGTTTCTATCTATGGTTACTATAATAGCAAATTTGTAAAGTATGAAACTTTACTACCACATATATAAGTTAACTAATGAAATGAGCATGCAAGATAGTGTTTTACAGTAAAAAATATGTTAAAATCCAATAAAGGTATCCAGTGCAATATTCCAAAATGTTACTATCTTACTATTGTGAAGTAATAATGAATTTTGAGATATAATTTATTTTATCCTTTGGAAAGCACCTAACAAAACATCCTTGGATATATTTTAATCAATGCTTTGGGTATATTTTAATCAGTTCAAAATATTTAGAATACAAACATGAAAAACACATAAATATAAATATCAGAAAACAGAAAATTGCCGAAAATAAAAAATTATGTTCATTTTTTCAACTGCAATGAGTAAGATCTTCCACATTATATTAAATCTACTAATATTCAAGTGAATTTCAAAATGCAATTATTTTTCTTTTCCATGTATCTCTATGCTCCTAATACACATGTAAACATAACCTGCAGCTCTAGTTCATAAACAATCCCTTCATACAGCCATTATTTTTGTCACTATGTAATCACATTTTAAGAATTTCAAAGTAATACTAGAGAGATTAAAATACGCCCACAATTTCAATTTCATTATAACTTAGGTTCCTCTCTGATGTGGTATTTTATCTTCATGTTTTCTCCTTTGAAGTGCCTATTGCTAACTAATATTCTTCCATTTTTTGTGCTTTCAAGGAAACAGAAATGATAGTTAAAACAATGGCATGTAAAGTTATTATTCAACAGTAATAGTCTGAAATTTTACTTACATGGTTCTGTGGACCATATACAGTCCACTACTTTTGTAAATAAGTTTTTCTGGAGTGAGATTATTGACCTCAGGTCTCAGGTTGGTATAAAAGCAGAATGTTTGTAATGCACAACATTTTGATCATGGGATTAAATCTGGGATTAATGCAGATTTACATTTAAATTAACATCAGCATCTGCAGCAGTTCTGTGGTTAATTCTGGGTGCACATGCAGGGGTATACAGTAAGGCCAACTGAACGTGTACCACTGTGACTTTTACCTTAAGGTCAGATTTCGCTGAGGATATCTAATTTAGTTGTTGGTCAATGGGTATTTAACCTGCACTCCAGTCACTGTGCTGGAGCTGGTGTGGATGAAAGTCGCCCGATGGATGTAACCCCAAGAGCATTGGTTCCTTCAAGTTTTGAATAGAGTGAAGGTTTTCAGTGTTTCTTGTATCTTGTCTGCAAGTGTCTTCTGCAGCTGTCATGTGAACCATGGCTAAAGTAAGACATCAGACCTGCTCCTGAGAAACTGTTTCACGAAGCTTACATTTGTGCTTATCAAAGAGCCCCAGGTGGCAAAGTTTCTGTAAGATTAATCTTGAGAAAGGTCCAAGGGCCATTTCCACTCAAGACTTACAGGTACAGCCTTAAGAATTTTCTGCAATTCATGATGAAGGAAATATTACAGCTTGAACAGTCCCTCATGATCTCTATGTATTTTTGCTGTATTTACTCAGTGCCATTATGAGGAAGAGCTATGCAAATTGCACCAGGAATACAGTACTGATCAAGAGGAAAAGATTTGTTGTTCAGTTAACAAAAAACTCAAATGGAAAATGCTTTGCAGGGATTTTTCAGAGAGTGATTCAGAGTGCAGCCTAATGGCCTTTGGTTTGTAAATCCAAATGTTGATCAATTAATTAGGCTTTAATTTGCAGCAGGGATTTAAATATTTTAATACCTTTTTTTTTTCAAGCATTGGTCCAAGCCACTTAATGCCATATTCCACTGAAATCATAATACAAGGAACTGAAAACATGAAATGCAAATTATGTCTTTATATTACAGGTGTCTGGGGAAAAAAAAAACCCAGACTAATAATATGAATCCTTCATACAGATTGGGAGTGATCACACATGAAAGAGTCTTTTGGGTTCACAAACACATTCAGAAATTTTACTCCCTCAGCAGTGAATGTTCATGCCACCTACCTTAAATTAAAATCACTGAATTTATTATCTTTTTGTCCATTTTGGGAGTGATACAATTAAAGAAGAGAAGGAGTAAAAATGCACAGGAGCTGATGTAAGCAGTTGAACTACAGTTGAATCAAATTAATATTACTGAAGCAGTGGATAAAAACTAAGAGAGATGGCTTAATATTATTAGAGTTGTTTGATTATACTTCTTTCAGTACTTCCACACTCTCATACTAAGTATATAACTACTTCATAATTAAGTTACCACTTTTTAATTTTTCTTGTTTTAGTTTGGGGTGTTTTTTATATATTTTTTTTTGGTAGTTTATCCAGTGTCCAACATTTTTTCAATTTATTCCACTTGGTAGGATTAGGTTTTTTTACTTATGCTTACCTCTGCTTCTTCTCACTCTATTTAGAATCTTCTAAAAATTTGCTTTGGTTTTGAGCATATTTAAGTGCTCTTTTAGTTCATATGAATGATTTAAACTCATTTTGACACACTATTGATAACACTTAAATTTGTTGTTGCTAAGCTTTAATTTATTTCCTGACTTCATTGTTTGTTAACATAATAAAAGAGTTTGACAGAGGAGAGTATGATTTAATTTACATTTACTGCTGCTGTCTTTCTAATAACCACACTGTTAAGGTCTCACTTACTGTTTAATTACTTAACCCCATTTCAAGAAATGTCACAGTCCAAAGGGTGATATTTCTAATAAAGTAAAGTTTTTCTGTGTATCTTATATCGAGACTGTGTCTAATGTAAGACTGTATCACACGTTTTAGAGTTTAAATCAAACACAATTTCATCTCATATTAGACTAAACATTTTTATGAGACATTAAAAAAGTAATTAAAAATGAAATCATTTAAAACTTTAAAAATAAATTTTAAACCATGCCAATTTTAAAAGCAGTCACACTTACATTACACTATTACAACAAGGAAAAAGAGTAGCATATTCCTTGGCTGGACGCTCATCATAGTCCCTCTTCTCTGTGAAAAGGATGGCAAACCGTTTGTGGAAAACTCTGGAATCAGCACTACAAACTGTGAAAATATTTCTTTTTTCCACACCGAAGAGCAGTGGGCTCTTGACTAAACAGCACAAGATCGCACACATCTTAAAAATGCATTTGTGGCAAGAACACTTCTGCTTCAAGCACTTGATCTCTTATTTGGTTGAGGCAAGTAGAACCATGATTAGAACCAGATGATTAATTCCTGCTACACCAATTAAATTAACACTTCCCAGACTTCCTAAAGAACTACTTGTTTTGTTTTCGCTCCTCTCAATTTAACCTGAGGTCTGTGGGGTTTATTTTGTTCAAACTCATGCTGTAGTTCTCAGCAACCATCTGTACTATTGACAGGTTTATTTCTGTCAAGTCAAACTGAAGACATTTCTGACAAAAGGCAAAGTTTCCTGGTATTAAGAACACAGAGGCAGGCTGAGAATAGGACAGTGTGAGAATTTTACCACAAGGATAATAAATGTAGTTTGCTCATCATCAGATGCAGTTGTTCAACAGACACAGGCTAGAAGTTTAACTACCCAACGGAATTAGAAATTTGAAGTCATTAAAGACTCTGTCACCTCCACTCCTGTGTCAGAAGACTGAAGCATGGATTCAAACCTAAGCTGAGACCAAAGGAGTATCTGTCCTAACTACTTGCTTGGGTTTAGTTACTTATGAGAACACAACAGACTACACTGGAAGACACTAAAATGATGACTAGGAATGAAAGTTGGTGCTTATTGCTTAAATTGATCAACTAACATATTACTTATAATATGCAGATCAACCACAATTCTAAATGGTAAATATGTAGTGAATCAAGCTGGTGTATGACTCTGCTACATCTCCCTTTCACTTAGCAGTACAGAAATAACTGATCCCTTATTATGGACTTTTCCCTAAATGACATGCAAATGCTTGAAACCAAGTACCATAATATGACCAAATTCCTACAGAATTAGTCACAGGAGGAGAACAAAACAGAACTTATTTTCCAAAAGGTACTGATGCACATTGGAATGTTAAGATTTCCTAAATATCACCACACTGTTTCATCCTTCAGTGTAAACGGATTGTTTCATTCTTGATGTCACTGCTAAATCAGCCAAAAAAAATTTGAATTATGTCTAGGTCATGGACTCAAACTGCTTACCAATAGACTACATAACTGGAAGTCCATTTGGACCTAAATCATTAAGGACATGAAGAAACACTTCCTGTAAATATTAATTGTATATAAAAATGTTCACAGCTATATAATTAATCTGATACTTTGGAGTTGATCATACTGCAGAGCATGGATTAAGGAAAAAGCAGAAAGCAGTTAACTTTACCCATTTCAGTCCTAATGACATTAAACAGAATACAGTTAAGAAAGATTATGGTTTTTTTTTTGTTTGTATGTTAAAAGCAGGAAAGAAAAACTTTGATTAAAAGGTGTTTAAAAATAAACATAACAAGCCTTTTAAAAAACATGATAAAACTTCATATTAAAATGCTTATTTAAGCTTTACTCTGCCAGTTACTATTGTCAAAATATACAGCAGTAGTTAATAAGACAAGACTAGACTTAACTATGGACTTTCATAATAAAACAAGAAGATAAAAACGAGGCTTTCTGTAATTTATAAGAGAGAAAATGATGTACTAAAAGCAAGCCACTAAATCACTTTTGAAGACCAAACACAATTTATGTCTGACTTTAAAACTCATCCTCCAAACATTAATCTAGACAAAGGCCAGAAACTGAATGAGGCATAATTTGTGAAACTGATACCTTTCATCACAACCTCTAGCTGAAAAGGTCATTAGATATATTATATCTAAGTGAGCAGCTTATCCCTGCTTCATTACTGATAATTAAGGCAAGTAATATTTTCTTGACAGTAATGTGTCCAGTAAGAGATATCGTCTAGTTTGCATAAACCAGACATTAATTACCAGAGTAGTATCAGAGATAAAAAAAAATTAAGTACCTGTGTAACATCATTTCATTATTTTTTCTTCATTTCCTTAAAGAATTAGCAGGCTCAGAAACATAATGAGCATATTAAGAAATCCATTTCCAAGCATTTATTAAAATCCCTATTACACATTGCACAAGTACATTTTTGTACATACATAAACAGAAATGAAGGCATCTTGAAATACACACATTATTCAGATATTTTGTCATCTTGCTTTACTAGAGCAACATTTGATGGTGAAGTAAGTGATCAAATAACAGGTTTCTATTTGGACTTCATTTCATATGTTAAGGCTTTCATATAGATGAAATGACTCCAAGACCTCTGATCTGCAACTTCAACTTATGTAAAGACTGTTTCACCTTATTTGCATAAATGGCTGTTTTGCTGTTAAACAGAGCAGTGTAGGTATCCAGTATCTGTGTGAGGATGACAAATTTGTCACTTAGCTCATAATCTATTTAACAGTTTTAATTTCTCAGTAGAAATGTTTCTCAATGTTTTTAAGGGCTATGTTGCACAGTGTTTAGCAAATAAGAGTAATAACATGTAATGGTTTATTCATCAAGTTGTGTTATCTATCATATCACACATATCAGTTATCCCTCTATGATAACTGAAGACAAATACTATCTAGAGAGATTTTACCCTTATGCTGTTGTCACTGATTACCATGCAGAAGCCATAGAACAGGTACCCCATATTTTTAATTTCTTTCAAATACAGAATCCCTGAAAATGTGAATGGATATTTCACAATAAAACCTGGGAAATAGTAACAATTAGCATTGAGTTTGGGTGGCAAGGACTTGGTAGTGGTGAGTTACAGGGCTGGCTACTGTGAGAAACTGCTTGAAGCTTCTAATGTGTCCAACAGAGCCAAAACCAGTCATCTCCAAGATGGACCTGATGCTGGCCAAGGCCATGCCATATCCACCTGCAGTCCATGGAGGACCACCACTTGAGTAGGTGGATGTTCCTGAAAAAGGCTGTGACTCTGTGGGAAGTCCATATTGGAGCAGGCTCCTAGCAGAACATGCAGCCCTGTGAGAGGAGTCCATGCTGGAGCAGCCTCTTCCTGAAGATTTGTAGCAGGAGCAGTGCTGGAGCAGTTTGTGAAGAACTGTATCCTATGGGAAGAACTCAGGTTGGGGAAGTTTGTGGAAGACTCTCTCCCATGAGAGGGACCCTATGCTGGAGCAGGGGAAGAGTGTGAGGAGTCCTACCCCTGAGAAGGAAGGAGCAGCAAAGACAATGTGACGAACTGACCGCAGCCTCCATTCCCCATCCTCTAGCACTGTTGGTGGGGAGGAGGAAGAAAAATCAGTAGTGAAGATAAGTCCAAGAAGAAGGGAGGTGTGGTGGGGGAGATGTTTTTAAGATTTAGTGTTTATATTTCATTATTCTATTCTGATTTGATTGGTAATAAATTAATATTCTCAAGTCGAGTCTGTTTTGCCTGTGATGTTAATTGGTGAGTGACCTCTCCTTGTACTTGTCTCGACCCACAAGCTTTTTCTTCTACGTTCTCTTCTCTGACCAGCTCAGAAGAGCAGTGACAGAGCGGCTTGGTGAGCACCTGGTGTCCAGTCAGGATCAACCCGCCACACAGTGTAAGTAGATTTTTTTTCTCCCTTCAATTTCTGTTCCCGTGAAAATTTGCATTACAGGGACTTCAGGCAATATATCTCACACAGCATCATTAATTTAGAGGAGGGTTCAAGAGTTCCTTGTTGAACGGGAATTAGTGTCATTGTTACCATAAAGCTTGCTCCCTACCAGACAGAAAGAAGCTATGTGGTGGTCTCAAAAGAAGATTCCTGGAACTTTTGAGGCAAGAAAGACCCAGTGATAAAAGCTAAGGCAGAAAGAAGACATATGGGAAGGGTAAGGATGGGAAGGGTAAGGAGAAAGACTGTCACAAATCTCTACAGCAGTGAAAAAAAGCTGCCACCAAGAGAAAGCAGATTAATGTGCAAGATATTTACAGAAAGAGCTGTCTCTCTGTCTCAGCTCTGTGGTAAATAGTAAGTATGGAAATGATATATTCTCTTCTGTGAGAGTGTGCACAGTGTTTGGAGAAGGCAGGGCTCACACATGCATTTCTGAATTCTGCTACAGATAATCAACTGTCGTCCCATAAGCTTGAATGCACATAATCAAGGTCAGAAGAGCACTTTCACTGATGTTACTTGTGCACATTATTCTGAAACAGCATATGTACTAAGTAAGTGGACTGACAATGTGTTATCATCATGATCATTTGTCAGATACAGACCTTTAACACAGGAAAGTTAATTGAAAAATCTGTTTTGTGATAACCACCTAACGGTAAATCAGCATGAAAGCTAAATTAAGGCAATGTGGGTGAGGATCTGGAAGAGACAATGAAGAAATCTTTCAGTACTAATCAACACTATTCAATTTCATTAGATTTTATCTAGTCTGCTTTTGAAATTTGCAATGTGCCAAATGACCATTACACCACAAGCATCAGAAGTCAAAATCATTACTTGGGTTACAGAAAATATAAGAAACATGAGGGAAACATGAGGAAACATGACCATGCCTGTATTTACTGTCCCCCCTTATGACTGAGGTGAGCAGAAGCCCATCATTAATTGTAATGAATGTTTCTTCCTACTTTTCAAGGACAAAGACCAAACAATGCTAGTGAGCTTGCGAGATAAAATTCTTCAAACTTGCTTAGCATTTGTGACAATATATGGAGTTGCAACTCCATGATGCAGCTCTGTATTTACATGAGACCACGTGACACTAACAGTCACTAACAGTTAATTTATAGCATCATGAATGAGTAGAGAGCCATTAATCTTGGTCTCCATACAGTTTCTCACATGGCCCAGGTTCTGGGTACAGGCTAAATAAAAACACAAAAAGAAAAGGTAGCAAAGTGATTATATTTAAAGAGAAAATCCACTTAAACTGGAAAATACTGTCTTTTGGACCTCAAATGAAGGCACCTACTCTAATAAAAAACCCAGCTATATTCATCTGTGCAATCCTGCTGGACCTTCTTTTGACAGCAATAGCCAAAACAGCATTTTCCATGTCAGGTGGCCAGAATATTTCTGCCTTTTCTTTTTGGATCAATACCTAGACATGGTCTGGTTACGTGTAAATTAGACTATAAATAAGGCACTAAACACGACAGGGAATGGCCATCTAACAGCACCAACTGAAAGAATGCTCTCATGGTTATTTGCTAAGAGGCAAGTGACCACGCACCTTCAGTCCACTTTAGCCAGGTAACCAGAGCTCAGAGCTGTTACATTGCTGGACAGCTCTAACTGTTCTGACTCTGATCCATCACTGTATGCTGGCTCTTGAAGACTGGCTGGGGTCAGCAGAAAGACAAAATGAATGAATCTCAGAGCAAACTATAGAAAGGTAAGTCAGTTTTGCATTTTGAGCAGCCATCCCAAAAACTGAAAATTAAAACAGAAGTGATTCCAAATGTTAATACACTATTTTAACCTCTCATGTAATGGAAAATATCCTCATTCTTATAGTTTCTTGAGAAAATAAGTGACAGCAACCATTGGCACCTGGCAGATATAACCAAATGATGTTAGTTTTACTCTAAATATCCTGAATTCAGACCTGAAGAAGGAATTGATTAGCCTCAAAAAGCTTTCTAAATTAGAGCTATTCTTTTTTAACATAAGAACAGTCCTGCTGAGTTATTGACACGCAAAACATTGCTCACTGGTGTCAGTACTTGTAGGATTTGAAATATCAAATCTGATACTGCAGATGGCTATTTATAAATAATAGCAGTATTTTAGTAATGAATTAATCGTATAATGCTGACAAAAATAACATGCATGTATATCCTGTATATTTGTGTTCTAGTCCTGTTACAAAATATTACTTCATACATCTGGCTTTACTCTGCATTTTGATTATAAAATGATCCGAGTAAAAACATAAAACAATCTTTAGTGCCACATTTATTGAGTCAGTATGCTTTAAGGGTTAGTCACATATAAAATATTTCATTAATATTTCCTATATGTCATGTATGACCTTGTTTTCTTAACTGTTATTTCCCGTTTTTCAATAGATAAATTTCCATAGAATAAACTTTGAAACTTTGAATTTACAGGTTCTGTCTGTAATTTGGTATTTGTGTGATCAATATGTTTGTTTTTTGATAGAGCAGTGAAACTGAGGCCCAAACTACTAAACTGAAATAATTCAAATTTTAAGCAAAACTAATTATCAAATACTTAAAAAAAGATAACTAGCTACAAAAAACAAAAAAAAAGTCTAGGTATTCTATTCCACTGAATTGAACATATGTTCATTTGTGATGTTATAGCACATTTCTTTTAAAAGCTTTTTTTTCACTATTGTATTTTTCTTAATACAAGGAAACTTTTTTTTGTAGGTAATATAGTCATATATGTTTTGAATTTTGCTACATATTTTCATGTAAGAGAAAAGAAAAACTGAGAACAAAAACCTCCCAAGGATAGGAGAGAAGGTATAAAAAATGGGAAGCGTTAATGTAAGATAAAGTATTTCAAAACAGTGTTTCTTCAGAACATGGATTCAGAACAGAGATTAACAACCAGCCATAAAAGCAGTATAATGTGAAGCCATCTCCATATTTCTTGCAATTTAAAATTTTGCACCTCTGCAATAAGAGGATGCAGGCCTTACGTACATTTTAGAAATGCATTTTTGTATGAATTTCATTGTGACTATCAATTTACCTAAGTAAATTTTATAACTGGCACTGAGATAATACAAACATAAGTAATTTTAATTTAAATATCAAGTCCATAACAAACTTCTAATTGCAAACTGACTCTGGAAAATTTTTGAATCTGGAGCAATTAATGAAATTAATACTTTCTTATAAATTAATATTTTCTTATACAGGTTCCTAATTCTTTATCCTGACAATTTGGTTAATGCAACCTTTTCATATCATTCTAGCAGTCACAGCAACTTGTTAATTTTATTAATATCTTATTGATCTTACTTTCCTTGTATTTTTTTCATTAGGCATACAGTTACCATGATATATTATTTTTCTGAGAGTATTAGTAATAGATACAGTGGAATATATTTCCAAATAAGAAATGCAATTTCAGAAACCTTGAGAACCTTGGTGTACATCAAAGGTGTAAACTTATGCTGACAACTCCTCCTAATAACTCTGCTTTTCACAGCTTGCCTCAGTTTAAGAGGCAGAAATTAGCATTCAGTGCTTAAAATGCTACCACTCCACCTTCAGCTTCTTCAAATCTGAATTCAAAAAGGGAAAATTAAAATTTAACTTATTAGCAAACTTGGAAAAAAAAAAAAGCTCACAAATTCAGCCACCATTGTCAGTTGCAAAACTGATCCTGTAGTTGTGTAATTATTTCGTTGTTAATTTTGACTGACTTGGAAAATAGATTTAACAGTTCTGAATGATGGTACAAGGAATGACAAGAGACAGAATCAGATTGGTTTTTTATCAAAGCATTCTAAGTAAGACATATTATTTTTCTCTTGTTCAGTTGAAACATTAAGCTTATGATGTTTTTGAACACCGGGGAAAGATTTACAGACTCCTTGAGGATGTTTATAGTGGGTTTCTTCTAATGGCATGAGCATGAATGTGTACTCCTCATGTTTCCACACTTCCCTCGTGGCAGATAGGGAGTAGTAAAGGGACCACTACAAACTAGACAGCTTTTCAGCAGTTTTAGGGCATGTACTTGAAAACTGCCTTTTTATTTTAGGTTTTGACAAATGGAGAAATCATGTTTAAAATTCTAACATCAAAACCTGCAATTTCATGCTTCATCTATACAACATCCCTTTAGATGTAAATACACATGAAAGTAAACACCATTTAAAATTCTTCTCCTGAAGTTCACGACTAGGCATTTCCTTATATTAACTGCCTAGAGAAAAAATCTAGGCAAAATTTCCAAAAACTACTAAAAATGAAGGACTTTGGACCTATATTCTCCTTGGACAGTATTCATTACATACCTGCAGCTCGGGCATCTACAATGCCTTATTATATATTGTTATGCATAGAAAATTTTAACAGAAGTTGGCAATATTACATTAAAACACTAAAGCAGTTGTACTTTTGCTTAATTTACAACAGTGACTGATACAAACATGGAATACATGCTGACAAGGAGCCCATCTTACCTGTGAAATTAATTTACTTGGTCCAGTGTTCAAAAATGAATTTGTGTTATGCAAGGAAAGCCAAATTATTCCCAAATATACAAAATTTACTATATTCCAGCATCCTGAATAGTGTCTGGAACACTGCTCCAAAAAAAAAAGGAAAATGATTTTAGGCTACACTACCACGCACAGCCTAAAAGAATACTTCAAATAAAGAAAATTTGGTGATCTAATTGGATGAAGATACACAGAAGATGGTAAAATAAGACTTTGTGTAACAAGTATCTTCCTGTATAAGTATCTAACATAGGTACTTTAAACTTCACATTTTGTATGTGAAGTTCACTAAGTTACCTGGTTGTATCTAACACCATTTTTACTCATGCCCATATAATCAGAATCTTACTTTAAGGAAGTCAATAAGCTCTCTTCATTTATAGAATTTTTTTTTTTTAAAGACAAAATCTAACCCAAATAACTGATACGTCTGAGAATAGTATGAAAAATTCAACTTTGTATATAGATCTGATTGTGTTAGGTAGAAAATTTTCTTTACCATATAAAATTGCTTAAATATTTGATTATTTATGTGTAATTTATTCCTGGCCTATTCTTTGGTCAGATATTTCTACAGGAGAGAATTTCTGTCACTTTTGTTGTTTACTTCTAAACTGTGGACGGAAAATTATGGAAGGAATCAGCACTGAATTCACCCTGGGAATTTTTTATTTACTCAATATGTAATTGAGAAGTAGCAATTTTTTACAAATACAACCTCAAAGCTCAACAAGTTTAGTAAGAAGATTAGTGCCTAAATTTCTTGTTCTAAGAAAATGTTAAAAAACATCACTTGTTTAATGTAAAATCCTGGCTACTACATAAGATTAGTCAAATACATTTCTACAACATTCTGTAAAGCTGTGTAATATCTTAAAGCTCATGTGGAACAGCTGCAGACACAATGGGCTGCAGTTGTTTTAATGTCCTAATAATCCACATATTAAAGAGTCCCTAAATACTCATTGATGCGACAGACCATAACAACTCCCAAGGAGCTGTTACAGTTTATCAGGTCAGTGATCTGCATACTGAGGATTCCCTAAGTACTCATTGACAGGTAGCATCTCATATACACTTGTACTAAAATAATAAATGCTTCAAAGGAACTGTTAAATCCCACTTGCAAAAACAAATTAATTTAAAACCACTGAGACAGCACTTTGTTTTTTTCTAAAGATCCGACAAATCTAGACAAATTTACTAGACAGACCGAGACATCAGAGCAGAACAACTGTTCTCAAATATGATGGCTGTATAGCATTATGGTTAAAAATACTACCGACCTTGTCTTCAGTGAATTACAATCACTACCCACCTGCTAGGTTAAGGGTGACTCAAAACCTATCCTTGACTCTGTTAGAAATGAATTAAAAGCATGGTATACAGTTAATGATGTTAATTGAAGTCTTGAATTGGCTGTTCCCTATGTCCTCACTTTGCTCCTCTATGTAGTGCTTTCTTCTCACCTCTTAGTGAAAAATCAGTGAATCCCCTATTTTTTTCTATTATCTTTTCTTCCAAACCCCCAAAAGGGTTTGGCCTTTTCATCTCAGATGCCATTAATGTCTTACTCTATTATGGTCTACATATTAGAGGAAAAACTGCAGAGAACCTGTAGTGAATTATCTGCTCCCACTCACTGCATCATGACATAACTGATTCACACTTTAAACAACCTTCTGGCTTCATATGAGTTTCAGACAAAGCTGAACATAGAAGCATCCACATCTTCGGACTACTGAAGAGAGTGAACGACTACGTGGGAACTGCTCAAAACAGCTCTTCTAAAGGCAGAAATCTAGAAGGCTGATTCCCAATGTTTGGTACAGGCACCAGTATACACACCACCAGAATTCTTATGGTTAAGTCTGTTATTTCTACTAGTTCTTATATAGTTTCTCCACAGGGTCCTGAAATCATACACTTCAAGAATTATTTATAATCTGATCAAGAAGCAAATCAACTACATTGCTTGTTTGTGTCACTTGCTTTTTATGACTCATTTATGTTATGGCTACCATGGCTACCAGGACATACAGATCTAGCTGGCACTGGCTGTTGGATGTTTGTGAAAACATTCTTAATGAAAACTGTACTTCTAAATCAGATGAGACCTCAATCAAATTTACATGAACAGTCAGGGTAGTTGCAATATTTTTGCACAGCACTCGGCAGCTGAAAGCTGACAGTCAAACCAAAGAACCAAAACAAGAAGTGGAAGAAGTATCACGAGATGCATCTTTTTGATAGTACTAGATATGACAATGGATATGTGGAGAGATAATTAAAGACATAATATGAGAGCTCATAATAATATAGCATTAGCAGACAGTGCAAATCCAGATTGTGAAAGTTCATTTCTCAGAAGTTAAAAGCATTATAAAAATTAAGAAAGCAACAAGGCTTCCCTGAGAACACTCCTAATATGTAACTCTTCTCCTCAGTCCATATATCTTATGCTTCCCTTTGTCAAGACCTGAATTGTTTCTCCAAAGTCTTTTTCTTTATTATATTTATGAATCCAGGCCTATTCTAAACATTATTGAAAAGATTACTTTCCTAGCCCAGTGCTTTGGTCAGGAACACTATCTTCCCTCTGCCCTTCTTTTATCCCATTTTTGACTACTGAAGAGAACACAAACCACATCTCTTAATTTTCAAGGCGCCTGCAATTTAACCTCACTTTATATAACACCTCTTAAACAGCAATGTACTTTCTATTTATGAAACCTATTTCTTGATTTCTCTTCTCAGGTTTGGGATGGTCTGCATATGAAAATTCACAAAACTCTCTCATATTCCTTCAACAATTCCTCAGAAATTTCTTCTTCCATGAAAACCTCTTTTGTCATAGAACTTGCATGCTAATCTAACTGAAGATTTAAGCTATGTTGATGAAATCCTAACACAGCAAGTTACTGACTTTTGCCTCTGCTTAAGAATATGAGGGCTGGCACTGTTATCCTAAATAGCTCTCTCAGCCTCATTGTACTTGACTTTTAAAACACTATTCTTGCTGCTGTCTAAGGATTAGAGCTAGGGTCCATGTGTATGTGTAGCTCTGTCCACAGTACTTTAATTTTTTTGCACAAAAAAAAATGGAAAACAAGAGTCAAAAGCCATGACTTGCCAAACTCCCAATCTACCTTTTTCTTCAGACATTGCATTTTCCAAACAAATGAACCACATGTCCAACTGTGGATAAGGAACTTCCTTGCAAGTGAGATATACTGTAACAGTGAGATCCACCTGATCTGTGCTGTTGTGTGGAGCCTGGCATAGGCTAGGACACCAAAAACTGTGGGGTTATGCAAGAAAGATGGAAAACCATGGACAGGTATATGGAAAATTGATATTTTGCTCTGACCTCTATTCAACTAAGTGGTACATAGCCCTTAATGCATTTGATGCCGTGCCACAGTCCAGGTCCAGCAGACCACAACTTAACTCAGTGTGTCCCAGTCCAAAGGTGAGCTGCTTCACATTAAATCCATCTTGGTGAATGTATGGTCTTATGACTATGTTCATCCTTGCCCTAATAAATCTAAGAACCTAAACATCAGGAAAAAGACACCTTGACTGTTTACTGTTAGTCTAGACCCTACTGCCCAACCCGAACTGCAGCATTACAGGCAGTATCTTTGAGTGTTCCTTGTCAATCAGACATCTACACAGTGAAAACGAGGCACGCTAATTCAAATGAGCAATTAACAATTGCCAGTACTGTCTTAAAAACTTTTGAAAGTATGACCAGTTCAATGACAATAGTCTTCACTCCCTACAGAAGAATACATCTCTGATGACATGCTAACAAGCAAATAGAAGCAGATGTCCTGTGTATCAAAAGACAGAGACAGCCCTGTTTACAAATAAGGATATACATGCTAGAACCACCAACTGGGACCTGAATTTGCAATTCTTCAAGAACTAGACAGACAAACCCTTACAGTAGGAATCTTTAATTCTTAGGTGCTTTGTGACTCCAACTGACAGTGGGTTTCGTCTTCCGTTGAAGCAGATTTATCTATTCAGGGCCCCTAAACATTACAGGACATGGAGACTATGTAACAGCAGAAAGACAAAATGACTGAATAAACAATGGTAACAGTGTCCATAACTCAATTGTCTTATATACTCTGCAATGGGATTTGATGGCACTAGGTTGTCCTTTCTAAGAGAAGTGCCAAGGCAACAGAAGACTGCAGGTGAAAAATAAAAAAAAAAAAGGAAACAGAAATGGTTCATAGGTTTCTGCTGCGAGGAGGAAAGGTAACGTGATGAAACAGCTGGATCACTAAGTCTGTATCAGTAAAAGTGTTTGGATTTTCTGTTCTCTGTGACTGAAGTTATGAGGAAGGGGTTTCATTCTGTGCAAAGTTTTTTTTCTGTCTTTGTCTTCCTGGACTCAGAAGAAGCAAAAACATCTAAGGATAAGACTAGAATTTTTAATGTTCTATAGAGCTTTCATCAATGTGGAGCTGAATGAAACAATTTATCACAGTGGTTTTCCAACTAGAGATTACATTTCTTTCGACAAATCAACACTGCTAAATCACAAGAGTTCTGTGTTGCTAAGGCATTGAGAAAATAGTGGCAGTGCCCACAGTATTTAAAGAAATTTGATCTGAACTTCTATTAGGTGCAAGACCTTTTTTTTTATGCTCTCTTTTGTTAGCTCTTATAATTTTTTTAAAGACTTCTGTGTAAATCTATCATTATGAGGAACACGTCTAAAATTAGCATTGTTTGCTCTCTCACAGATCACACCTGATGGAACTGCAAATTAAGAGTCCCACATATTCTCTCAGCTATGAACTTTCACTTTACTTTGAACTGACCACAAAGTCATCATATATACATGTAGGATATGCCTTTAGCATTTTAAGTTAAATAACTTGCTAAGAGATTGTAAAACAATGCCATAAGATTCAGTCTGGTCTCTGAAAGGGCAAACAATACCTCTACTATTATTTCCAGATTATTTGATTTTTTTCATAAGACACATACAAGGTCTGCTCAGTTTCACACATCAGTAGCATCTTCAGTTTTGTGTAAACAGATGTCACAGCTTGCAAAAAACCAAAAGAAACCAAAATATTTTTTAATATATATTTTTAAATAAGATCTTCACTTAATACTTTCTTAACATCTGTCAAATCTCAGGAATTGCAACTATCTGTGGCCAATGAAGTATTGTTTGAAGGATCATTAATACGTGAAGTGTTATCAATGTGACAGAATTACATATTCTCTTTTAGAAAAATTACTATTTTTTTGAAGTAGAAGTTTAAAAATCTATTCTATTCTCAGTCTCTGAAAGCAATAATTTAATTCCAAGTGGATTTTAAAATTCTGCTTCTGTAATACAAAGGCATTGTAATGATCTCTTCTTGCTTCTACAATAACAAAGTTGTTATGAATCACCACAGTGTGTGTGGATATGGAAATTGATGGGGAAGCCTTCCTTGAATTACAGACTAGACTTACATCAACTTTATCTGCTGTTTATGATGTTTTAATGTCTTGTAGAATCCTTACCAGTAGCTTCATTGCTGTCACAACTGATGTAGTTACTTAGGATGCATGAATATCCACAAAACGTAGCAATCCCAAATCCATTAAAATAAAAGCAGAGACAGATAATAAGTTTACTATGTAGCTTTCCACTTTAAAGAAAACATATATTTAAGTGTACATAAAAAATGTTCATGTATTATTTCATTTGAACTTGGGAAACTTTCATATGTTGGTTTTACATGAAACAATCTCATTCTAGTTGAAGCGAGCACCTCTGCATAGGAAT
>VXBZ01007443.1:312251-339064 GCA_013399135.1 Heliornis fulica | reverse complement strand
ATACTATATATATATATATAATTATTAAGGCTCATAAGCCATCATAAGCAAAATAATCTTTTCTATAGACAGTGTTTTCAAAAATCAGAAGATCACCAATGTTTCAAGATTTCAATTTAAATATGCCACAAAAATATCCCAGGCTGTTCTGCTCTTTAAAATTATTTTTAAACCTGTAGTTGTTTATAATGTAAAATATGTGGTTTGGTGGTTTTTTTTTCATAAAAATTGAAAATGTCTAATTAACTGCAATTGTAAAACTTAATTTTAGGAATCTATTAATAACCCAGCACCAAACTCCGTTTAAGTAAGATTAAAAAAAACACCTCTAGCTAGCATCAAGCCTTACTTTAATAGAATAGCAAGATGCTAACTTTTCATGTTTAAAGCTATTGATGAATTAACAGATACCAATAATCCAAACCATTCTCTCGTAATGTCTTTGGTGTTGCAGTGCTAACAGGATAGAACTTCTCTGCCACCTAGAAACCCCTTTAATACTGTTTTATAGACCATAAAAACAGTAAGTATAGCTATTTAATATATAACAGCAGAGGTCTGAAAAAGAGATTTATTTATTTTTTTAAATGACAACTGTTTCCTCTGATGTGGACAAGAAATATTATATAGGAAGGTGATTATGGCAAGTCATAGCTTGTAGCTTTGCTTGTAGCAAAGAATGCAGAAGAAAATCCCAAATCCAGACAAAAACATTTAAGAAGTTATTCTGATAAAAAGTTATGGTTACTACCATGAGAAATTCAAAAGATCTGGAATCACATACAAAACAAATATTTACTACAAAGAACAAGAATGTGTCGAGTAAATGTGTTGCAAACACACATGGTTAAGTGGGTGCTCTACCAGGTCTAACATGGCAGAGTTGCTTTCTGTACCCATGAGAGCTGGTTTAGAGATAACAGCACCTTCACAGGGCATAGAGATACCCTGACACAAAAGAGGTTGAGAACAAAACTAATTATAATAAATAAATGTATAGATATGGAAAACAGGACATAAATTCTGTGTAGATTTGGTACACTGCTACTATATAACAAGTGAACTGAGCAAGGCTGTGTGGCTGAGTTATTCTTTCCTGCCTTCAAAACAGATGCTTACTGAGATTAATGATTTGTATATTCAAAAGGGTCCTGATTCTTCTGGACTTGTTGATTTGAAGTGCTATGGCAAGCATGATACCCATATTACTTAGCTTCCTCCCCACAACTAAGGCAGATACATGTTCTGCATTCAGATGTCAAGCACTTAAACAAGATTATTAATTCAGCTTGAACTTAATCTGCTGAATGAAAGTGCTAGAAAAAAATGTATTTCAGTTTTAAGAAAGCAGAGAAGTATGACTTGATGTGTGAGAAAAAAATGAGGCTGATAGTCATGTCTTTAGGGGTGCACCACTGTAACTCCCATTTTTGGCTACAGGAATGGACCATACTTATTTGAAAGGACAATTTGACTGAGGGTCTTTATGCTTCTGTTGAAATGCACATATAGAGCAAAAAACAATGTTACACAAAACAGTGAGAAATCAAAGCATATTCCAGAATGCAATTCTGCATTATCTTCTATCTGGATTATTGCAGAATCATAGAACATCTTGGTTTGGAAGGGACCCATCTATCAAAACAGTGTAAGTTTTAATGCAATAATACTGGAACTATAACAGAAAACTACAAGGAAATTATCTTCATAGAAACAGAATTACAGTAACTATTCAGAAACTTTGTATTTTAACAAATTAATTATATCCGATTAAGCTAATGATACAAATCAACAATAAAGACGAGCACGCCAGATGACATAAGCTATTACTTACATTATTGTAAAAGTAACTTCATACAAAAAAGAGAGTACTTAGCAAAAAGCAATCCGAGAAAACTTTTTACTTTGAAGACTGAGTAATCTTACCTAGAAAGATAGGGTCTGTTTTGTCAGATCATATTTGCACACAAACCAGTAAGTATACACAATACGAATTAAATTTATACTTGAAGAAGAATGAAAAGTTTTCTTATATGACAGAAGCAGATTTTGCTTTGTCATCCTTTCTTAGGTTCTGTGTTATCAGAACAGTCCAAGCAGGTGTAAGCTTTGGTAAAGGTCAGCACAGTAACAGGCATCTTGTCTGATGTTTGACTAGCACTAGTGGTCTATAAATAGCACAACGTTCTAACACACAATACATGACATTTTAAATATCTCTTGACTTTTTTGTCTCCTATACATAAAATTTTGCATTCTCTGAGAAAGAGTTTAGCAGTTTTAACGAATTAAGATTCAGAAAATGCTTCACAAAACCAAAATGCTTTGGTTAGCAGAAAGCAGCACCCATGCATCTGAAAAGAAGGAAATTTAAGAAAAAAAGAAAAATCTCTGCCTATACATGCTTTGCTAAAAGTCTCTTGACACAAATAAAAGGATCCTCCCCAACATATGGAGGGGTTGCTATGCCCTTCCGGGGATGGTCTGTAGATATGTTCACCTCAGGCACGCCAAGGAGAGGTGAATTGTCAAATGTAATTTTAATCACTGGGTGGTTTGGTTGAGGCAGATTAGTTGTATGCAATCATGATAGATAGTTTATCCCATCCCCAAACTGCCGCTTGGGAAATCTTGCACGCAAACGAACAGAAACTCAGTCATTATTAGTGTCAAGAAGGTACATGGAGGCAAAATTTGGTTGGCAGCCAGGCAAGATGAATCAAGGCGAAAAAGTGACCAATTGCATGTTCAAAATGGAAATTGATAGGCATGTTGTAGTTTGGAAAGTTTTTAAACGCCAGAAAAAGACATAAATTATTAATTATTCTGAGATAAATATTTAAAAAGTCTTTCTCTATGGAGAAATACAATTTTGAAAGTCAATGTAAATTGCATGTATAGCATCCTAATTTTAAGCTTCTTTAAGCTCCACTATGACAGTTCAGAGCACTTCTTATTATATAACATTAAATATTCCTGTTCAGTAAAAATATTGCAAATTAAAAATTATTCAGCAAATAAACATTTTAAAAGCAAATAAAAGGTCTATTAGTTTTGCTGAATTATTCGTATGCTAAGCAACCACTGGCAACCCTCACAGTGGAGTATAATGGTCAGATTTTTCACCTTTACCTTTTCAAAGGTACCTAAATATTTAATGAACAAAATAGTAAAAATCCACCTGTGTGAGCAATCACAATCCTTGGTTCTCTAATAAATAGCAAAAAAATTGCTAAAAGAGAATGTCCTCAAGTTTCATTGCCTGAAGTGATATGCTCTGACAAATCTAACAGCTCTTTCTGTGTCATTCCTAATGCACTTGTCACTCAGTATTATCCATCCTCATTAATGACAATGGGAAAGTTTACCTTGGGAACACGTTTTAAATCATCCACTCTTTACAATGGGACCATGAAATCTCTTACAAAACATGAGGCGGGAACTACTCTGACAACAAAACCCCTTCCTGGCAGCTTTACTCTTAATTCCTGTTCAAGGAATAATGTGTTTATCATACAACCATTCAGAACAATATATTAGTTGAAACTTGAAATAAGAATAACTGGTTTGATTTTTCAAGATAGGAAGTAATTTTACAATGTTTTTTATTATGCTGAGAACAGTAAATCTTCTGGAGACGTAGTTTTGTACAGAATCATATTTCCTTTATTTCCTTTTTTTTTAGGAAAAAAGGCTTAAAAATACTCATAAAATAGTTTGGATTTCTATTAACCAAACACTTCATGGAAATGGTGCTACTTCTTTCAATAAAAATGACCTCTATTTCTGGCTTTGTACCGAATTTGTACGTTATTTATAAACATTTTTACCAGGTGTCTAGACCATACACATAACAAAACTCTAGCTACGCCTAATTTTCATCAGTAAATATTCTGGTTTGATTATCAGTTTTGAAAATTGATATCCTCATGTCAATGCTATGCACTTGCAACTATTCACTCTACTCCAGATACTCTAATGTAAAAACTTCAATGCTGATTGCTTCTCTTTTCCTCGTCTCATTTGTAACAACCTTCCTTAAAGGCAGCAGTTAACTTTCAAACACATCTTCTGTTACTGAAACTTGAATAAATGCTAAGCTTTGTGACCCAAGAACAGAAAATAACAAAACCCAAATAAATGCTACAAGAAAGTAGTCTAGATATACCTATTTGTGTGAGCATAAACAACTCTGATACACAATGTACAGAATAATATTATTCTAAACAATGCAAATACATGCCAAGGTGTGGAAGAACAAGACAAGGGAGGCAAAAGTACAAGAGACCACAGTATATCTCTAACTTTTAGTTCAGACTAACAAAAGGAAAAAGTGCTTATTATATAAGATATAAACAGTCTTCTCAAAAAATCCTTTCAGTTTAACCCTTCTACCTTAGAGCTCTACTCTAAAAACACAGCAGAAATTCTCCTTGTAGGTTTAGTGGCATTTCAGTAACCTGAACTAATTCTCATGGCTTTTTCAAAGCCCAAGTGCCTTTTTCAGATATGGAAAAAAAAAACCACAGATGCAAATCCACCTCAAAACTGTGTCTTTTCCACACAGTAACTGTGGTCCTGGAAGTTCTTAAAGTAGCCCATGTTTTCTTGGAAGAGACAGACCAGGAACAAGCCATATCTTTCTTTGCTGTTTCCACAGGTTTTAAAAAACCAAAACAAACCAGAAATTTTCAAAGTATTGCTCACGATTTTAGTAAGAAGCAATGATTTGTCTTCTTACTCTGCAAAAAGTCACCTTATTCAAAGAAAAACCAGAAATAGCTTTTTATTTGACTGATAAGGAACAAAATAACTCATCATTAATTTCTTACAAAAATGTGAAGGAAACTTAGAAAGATAAAAAATAAATAACCCTAAGGACAGTAATAAAATAAAGCATCTATATGTTAATCCCTAGATATTTAGAAGTAGCTACTTTAATGATACATATAGAAAACCAACTGATTAACCTAATACATTTAAAGATGATCATAATTTACCAAATACCTCTTTACTAAAGCAAAATCCATTTTTCATTTAACTACACAGCTCTTCAAACCACCAGGAATCTCCTTTTAGTTACTGAAATATCTGCACACATTCAATATTTATGCTTCTTTCTCTCTATCCATTTTTAAACAGAATTAAAGGAGTAGCTAAAACTCTGCCAATAAAATGACAGGAAGGCTATTTTTAGTCTAGATGATGCAGACCAAGCGCAAACAGCCCATGGCTATGCTACTACTGAGGAGCAGATCTAAACAGAAATATCAGATTTTCTTCTTATTAATTCCTTATTTTAACAGCAACAAGAATTACAAATTAATTACAGATTCATATCACTTAATAAACACTCTTGCCAGAAGGAGAACCATTTCCCTCTATATTAAAGCAGCAAAAGCTCATATAACTCCTGTCAGAGTACTCTCTGGTAGCAAAAGGTTTGGGAAAGGGCATTTGAGGCAGCATAGGAAATACGTAATCCACTCAGAATTACAAAGCCTTATACCAAAATGTAAGAAGAACTGATTAAGAAGTATATTTGTTGCCTGAGGGGCTTTGGATTGCAGATCCAAGACGTAACTGACTGAAGAGACTACACGGTTTATTGATTAAGCAACACATTACTAAATCCCTCATAAATCAATGAGATAAAATATGCAACCAATGGATAACACCATATAATAAAGTGCTGAAAATAAAATGCTGCTCAGTCAGTAACATATGGCAGCTCAATTGGCTGAGAGGTGTGTTTATTCTATACATCGTACATTCCATATATCAATATGGGTACGAGCTATGGCTACATCTACAAGCAGATGTTCCTTGGTCTGTCCCGAGAGTATAGTTTAACCATACACTACTTGGCTCCTACTCTGAATATGCATGTAAACAGTACCAATTTTGGAGACCTAGGTCTTTAAGCAAAAGAACCGCAAAACCAACACAGACTGAGGTCTTCCTTAGTTTATTATTTTCCACTTTAAGATGGTAAATAAGATTTAAAATAAAAAGCAGTGATTATTGTGTTAAATCTTCATATTCTGCTACACTTTCAGTCAAGTATATGGTTACACAGATAAGCATACAAACTTCAGGTTGCACACAGATGCCCTTAAAAGCAAAAAATTCCAGTGACACTCAGTACAAGCAAAACTTGTCCTCTTGTTCATCTCACTGCATATTGGCTCACAAATAAAAGCAAGCAAGGGTGCATGTCCGAAACCTATACTAGCACACTATAATCCTTGACTGAGAGCAGTGGAATGAGAGCACCGTTGTTAAAGCTTTTCCACCACTCACAAAGCCCAGGCCTATCTGCCAACTGCACAGTTCTTAACTCCTCCAGCTGGAGACTGTGGAGCCAACCCAACGACAAGGCCAGTCAATCTATAACTGTTAACCAAACATGCAAAATGTTTTCCTTACAAATACATCATTAAGGGTCTATTCAATTCTCCAGTAGATATTCTAGGTGTATCATGGAGACTTCAGAGGTCTCAAGACTCAGCTTGCATGACCAAGTCATCCACCTCAAACATTCATATGCATGTCACACAAAGCCTAGATTTTTCAGACCAAGTGAATGTACAGGTCCTTAGAAAGATTACTAAAGACCTTAAAACTTTATATGTTAAGGAATTTGGTTATTTTAAGAATAGTAAGAACTGTTTTGGATCCAATGGCCACATCACCCTACCTAAAAGTGATAAACTGTTCTTTACTTTTGTTTTCTGCTTTTACTTTTGAATGTGACTCACACAAAAGATTAGTGGTTTAATATGAGAAAAAGGTAAATTCATCTTTTAACTTTTATATAAACATAAATTTTAAGAATGGTGGTGAAAATTCTTCAGTACTTTTTGCTCTAACAGACTTGAACCAGGATAAAAGAAGATAAAGAACCCCCAAAGAGTACTTTCGTAAGCTAAATTTTCTCAAACCTTAAATACTTTAAATAAGGCATTTAAAGTGAAATATTTTCAACAAACACTACCAGCTATTTTGAAGCAATTTATGTCTGGTATTAGTTGGCACCCAAATTCACTTAATTTATTTATGTATTTATGGATATCAATACAAAGCTTTAGTTATTGAACTCTATACAATTACTACTCTCTTTGGAAGGAAATGAGGCAAGAGGGAACTGTTACTTGGAAATGACATTCAAATTCAAGCTATTATTCTGAATAGGATAAATATTACATTAATGCTACACTGTCCAGAAATACCCCTTTAAATAGAAAACTCAGTATTTTTCTCCTTGGAGACAGTCTCACTTGGTATTTCAAAAAAGGTGGGTTTTAACATTCAATAAGAAATTTTAAATTGCATTACACATGGTAACAGAATCCTTTGTAAACTATGCACATTGCAACCAAGAAAAATCAAATGTAAAAAAAATAAATATCAAAATCATGCATCTGAAACAACTATAAGGAAGAGTGGAATAAAGATGGATTGACCAAAATCTAAGTTTATTTATGCCTTAGGCACTGTAATCCTCAGTCATTTTGCTTATGACAATCTACTTTTTGCACACTCCTCTTGGCCAGGAATATCAGAATAAAATGTACTCCAGAATTCAGTCACAAATAATAACCCATAATTTGGCCAAAACAGAAAGCACTGTTTGCCCAAGAGTTATAGAACACTTTTTTCTTCACCTCGAGTACTTTGCATTCTACGTATGTATTTTTGGTGCATAATGCATGTTTATTGAAAATCACTGATAATTTCACAGGACTTATTAAATCTTAATCTTAAATTTGCAAAATTACAATAAAACATTCTGGAATTTGTTTGATTAAGCATGTTATTTTTCATAGCAAACATCTGGTAACATTGTTCTGTTTTCCTACAAACTGACATTTTAACCCTTTCCAAGTTTTTGATAGTGCCATTTCATGGTTTCCTAGGTTACAGAGTACTTTGAATCACTTTCTACCCAAAGACCAAAAATCAAAAGCATAACAAACTGTACTGAGATACAAAGATCCATAGGGATGTCCATCTTCCATGTGGAGATGCAAAGTCAGCCTATTCTCAACTTTAAAGTAAACAGCCCTGAACTCATATTCCAATGCATTTCAGTAAGTTTCATGTATGATACAGGCCAGTAGTTGAGGAAATGTGATTTCCTAAATGTTTTAATTTTTATTACATATATACACATATATATTTACATATATAGCTATTTCACAGATATGTTCTGCTGTGCAATAACGTGATTGAATTTGCTATTATTCAAAAGTGAGAACATGATACAATTATGAAGTATCATACTTTTATTAAACTTTGGTGGTGTTTTAAAGAGCATTTAATGGAGGTGGCACTCTGCTCCTGCTAAGAACTACTATGAATATGATGCTTAATTATTTTTGCTTCTTAATAACTCACTATCAATGTCTTTCTAACATATACACACAGATCTTTGTCAAAGAAGCTTCAGTGAAAAATATAATCCTTGTAGATAGAATTTTTTTAATCTTTACCAAACAACATTTTTACGAAAGTTCTCTTTAGCCTACCTGTCTTCTAATACTAAGAAAGTGGGAACTTGAGGGCATGGTCTATGGGTAGACTTGGTGGCGGTAGGTTAATGGTTGGACTAGATGATCTTAGGGGTCTTTTCCAGCCTTAAAAATTCTATGATTCTACGATTCTATGTCAACTACTTTGTCTGGCAAATACTAGATAAGTTTACCCATGTATTTACAGACTGACCGAGGCCAACCCATTTTATGCTGCAGCACTTACCCTTAGCACAGATACCCTTAGCACAGTCAGTCCATTACAAGATGTACAAGTGACCTTTAACTGCATTAATGGCTTTGTTGTACATTCTTCCACTGAGACAACACAATTACGGTATAAATATTTCTAAACATCATAATTATTTGTTTGAATAAATATATATATGAGTTCTGTTTACTGACAAGAACTCCTGATGCTCTGTATTGTAAGTATTAAAGTTCTAAAAAACTAAATGGAGCCTTCATGTTACACTTGTATAATGCCATAAAAACCATAAACCAAAATTAATTATGAAATACATTTCAGGATATTACAAATTTTCACGTGCAATCTAAAAGTTAGCAGTATCTTCCTGTATTAATCTTCAGATATCAAAATAATTTAGTTTATATTATTCAGTATTACCCAACAAGAAAGTGATATTTTCAAATTAAACTTTCCACAGGTTCACAAGATAGAAGTTTTCTGAAATTCCATATAACACATTAAATTTATTACTTGATTTCAGTTCTATGTACCATTAGCAATCACAGAGTTTGTTTCTTTCTTTTTAAATAGGAGCACTCCAAGTATTGTTTTACCTCAAGTTATTATAATTTAAAAATATCTACCAAAACTTTATCTAAATTGTACTGTCACAATTTTAAACACATTTATTTATTCAAAATTGTTTGAAAGAATGTAATACATTTTTGACAGGCAGTCTTTTACAATATTGAAATCAAATCCTTGATTTCATCAAACCCTTCATATTCTGTGCCTTATTCCTGGAAGGCTCATGCCAAAATGATTTAGTTTGATTTTCTTTAACAATGGTAGGTTGGCTTGACAGCATCTGACAAAACAATTCAGTGAAGAACACCATACCAGGTAAAGAGAACCTGAACTGGCTACTAGATGAAATAATGCAGAAAGGAGCTTGAAATTATGACAGAATTAGTTTTGCAGGAGAATCTTTTTTCACTGTAGATTAAGAAAATGTTATGGTGTTATAATTACCATCTTTTGATCTACGCTTAAATTACCCAGTGGTAATTTCTTTATAATATCACAGGGAAAACGGACAGGAAAAGTCAATGCAACTGTGGTTTGACTGGCATAAATTTCAGCTGCATTTTAATACAATATTTTACCTCTCTCTGTTAGAAAGTTTAGTTTTTTTATGCAGACTTCCCTGCATGTGAGCCCCCTAGCTGAAGTGGGGCATGCAGTACTAGAGTTTGCTAGGTTTGATGCTATCTTCTCAAGGCAGGCTGAAATGAAAGAGTTTTCCATGTAAGCGCCAGGGGTACTTGTGTTCTCAAATACACAGGGGCCCAGAGATTGTATTACATGACAAAATTAAAGAAGCACCCTTTCTGTAACCCTTCAGAGAAGTTCTGTCTCAGCTTTGAATCAGGAATACCTGTAAAATGTCATGGATGGGCCACACATTGGGCAGCTGGTAGTCACAACAGTGTTACTCTTTAACTCGGTAAAAGCAGATTCCATTCTGAAGTTTGTAAGGCCCTATGATGGGGTCTAGTCTTGCAATGTCAACAGTGCACAATCACGAGGTGTGGAGTTGCTTTTATCTATGTATGGACATGTATTGCATCACCTGTGTTATCTTTGGTGTTACACTGTGCAAACTTTATGTCAGTGAACAAGAACTCATTCCCATATTTTTCTGACTGATTGCTATCACCTTAACTAAATTTCTAATAAACCAGTGTTTTGCCTCTTGCCAAATATCCTGCTCATAAACTTTTGTTAAATGTCCAAATTATTTAATTAATGTAATCATTCTGTAATTCCAATTTGTTTATTTACAAAATTACTCAACTTCATAAACACAAATGAAATATAATAAGGATTGTTATGAATCATTAGTGAAGGCTGCTTCAAATTTTCTTGATTAAAGCCTACAAGAAGTAATGTTATTAGGGGTACAGTAAATACTTTCTAATTCTTACTGATACAGAGGTTGGTATGGCACATGTGCCTATTTTAATATGCTGAAGTACTGGTGATGCTGTTGATATTTCCTCCAGAAGAAATAGCTCATGGGTAATTCTAAACCACTATGTTCATACCCATCCTCGATGCATTTAAGGAATAATTACAGAATGCTTCTGGCACAGAATCTGGCACTCAGTGACATCACCATCTCTTGAGTCACTTGAGACCACACTTGTGCTATGGTAACACCGCACAGAGGCACTGCACACATCGGTTCTGAATTGATCTTACCCCACCTGTTTTGGCAAATGATCTATAGCAGTGGCTAACTGTATTTCTCCTTTGCAAAGAAGCAGCTTATCACAGTGTAGTCTGTACAAAATAAGCAATGAAGAGAGAAAGAATGAAAAAAGTAGAAATACAGATTTCACATGGAAGCTACCTAAGTCATATTTTCTGTTTTTAATTGCCAAACTCACAAGTGTTCTAAGTCTGCTTCCAAATACCGATGCTGGACATGTAACATGCACATGAATATCTGCAGTTGAAATTCAATCTTGCTTATTTTGGCAATCATTAATTTTCTCATAGCCCTTTGCTGATAGATGAAGAAAGGACATTATTATAATGCCTTTGGAATCAGACATTTATTTTTGATTTTGTGATTATGCTTCTTTCCCAAGACATAACCTTTTGCTCTGGCAATTACCGCTACGAAAAATGCACTGCAGAGCACTCCATAACTCCATATTATATCTGCCTGCTTCTGAGACACCAGTAACTTTCCTGCTACAGGACTCCTTTAATTCTGACTTCTCCTCCTGTCAGGCAATGCCTCTCAGAAAAGAAACTCCTGAACTCATACATTAAGCTCTGGAAACTTACTAATTTTTTCTGTGTGACAATTCCTTATGTAGTACATGACTTTGGTTTCAAACTGAACTGTCTTTTTTTTTTTTTTTTTTAAAGAGTTTTATTCTGCCTTGCACAGGTCTCATGTAGCCATTAAAAACAAAACTTTATTTGCCGGCTCTCCTCTATTGATCCAAATAAAATAAATTCTCATCTCTTAAACCATATCATAAAACTTGTAGGAAAAAGCTTATTCTTTATACTCTGTTACCCAAAAACTTAAAAAAAATCATCAGTAAAGCAAAACTAGGGAATTAAATAAATAAACCTCCCAAACTTTCCTATTAGCAAACATTTAGCTGAATTTATTGAAAGTTTAAACTTTAACCACATAATATCAGAGGTTTATGTTGTCCAGACAGTACAACGGGAGTTAATCAAATATGAATCTTCTCCAACTATCTTGTCAAACCAGGTAATGATGTCCTGCCAGCCAAACTCAGAGGGAACATGTGAAACAAATACAAAAGCAAACAGGCCTTGAGCTGCCCAAGGGAAAGTCAGCAAGATGGCAATTTCAATCATTTGGAATAATACTAAAGCAGCCTTAGGCTTTTCTCAGAATGGAAACATGTCACTGTTACTGCAATATTTCAACAAATCAGACTGCAAAAGAAAGGAACACTTATGTAATCACAGACGTGGAATGGCGCTTTACTCAATGGTGTGGTGGAAAATAATTAAGAGGAAATTCCCTTTTGCAAGTAATTGTAAATGTACCAAAATAACAAATGATATTTCCTTAGAAATTTCAAGCAGTGAGAAAAAACAATAAATCAAATTTAGGCAGATTCCTTTAGTTTTGATACAGGAAGCTTTGGAACAAGAAGGATAAAGTTCTATCAAAGAAAACTGTGCATATAATGTTCCTACAGAGTGTATCAAAAGTTGATAAAAGGTACATTCAGAGCTACAAAGTGAAGAAAGAGTGCTTCAAGAACTATTCTGCTGAGAAGTTTTATTAAGATGAACGAGTTGTCATATCATTTAACTGAGAAATCAAAAAATATTTCAAATATTTGGGGAACTTACCTAATCAGTAAACTTTCAGTATGTGTCTAGTCATGTAGCCATCTTTTAGTCAATCATCAGAAAATCAAAGGCAAATTGGCATGACTCAACCCAAACTTTAATACCGCATGATTGTGTCGTGTAAGCTTGTTTTGTGCGAGGGCTGCTGTGGTTTTAGCAGAGAGATTAGCGACCGGACCTAAGCTGGCCTCCAAACCTTGCCCTGCTGATGCCTCAAGCCCTTTGAAGTCTGACCATCATACCTGGCAAAACAACAGTGGGAACTAGGCTGGTGTCAGATCTAATCAAATTTCCTGCCTCAGCATAGCTAACTATGGGGTACACTAATTGGCCCAATTGCGGATTATACCTTTTGCTACAGATTCAAGACAATAATTTAGTCAAATGATGGTTTTTATCTCCTTCTAATTAAGATTCCAAAGTGGGAAGAAATAGGATTAGACAGGCTAACTTCAAAATTGTGTCCTTTAAAGTGGTATGCACATGAGATAGATCTCTGATAATATTGCATATAATAACCTATTGCTAGCGAGTAACGTGTGAAGATTTGGGAAAGCTTGATCTAGCTACTGCACATTTTACCACAAACATGCAAGTTTTCCTGGAAAGTGTCTACTGCATAATTTGCAAATAAAAAAATAAATATTCATTAAAAACCATTTTCATCCTGATTTTTTAAAAAAGCCTTCCTTTTAGAATGTATTTCAGTCACTCTGACAAAGAAGATACAAGAAAAACTGAAACAGTTAAATGATTCTACAGACTATAAAGAGGCGGAGTCTTGCCCACAAAACTGCAATCTAATAAAACAGATTTGGCATTTAAGGTTTTTTTTACCAATGAGGAACAACCCATAAAAAACTATTTAACTGGGGAGCAATCCAGTGATGAGAAAAGCCATGCCTGTATTTTAAACTGTGAATATAAATGGTCTAATGATGAAAAACCTTTGTTGAAATGAGAAGTCTTGCCATACATCATAGGTTGTATATTTCTGACTTTTCTAATGTAATTTGATTTTAAAGAGGCATTTTAAGTAGAGTTCAATAATTTTACCTTAAATTGTGTAGATGACTAAGCAGAAGCTTTAAAAAAACAGTAGTGCGCTTAAAACAAATTTTCATTTCACATTTAAGTCACATACTAAAGAAGTCATAAGCTTAGTCGTACTTTGTGTAAAGCAGCACACCGTTGCTTGTAACACACACTGTTGTGCTGCTTTATGTTTTTACCACCAAACCAAACCTAACCTGACTGCTGATTCATCACAGCCTAACTGCAGAAACCCATTTTAGAAGACTGTACTCACATCCCTTTTTAATTCAATTTTCCCTTGCTCCCATTTTCTTATTGACCTCATTGCTCTAGTCAGCTTAGCTGTAGTCTGCCTTCCTTAATAGTATGAGGAAGAAAAACATATGTATTATAGATTAGTGAAACGTGTATGGGAAGATCACATTAGGACAGTGATCTAACATGTTCAAAAAGGGCTAGTTTGTGTCAGTTCAGCTTACAGAAAGCATATCTCTAACAAAACCTGAAGTTATTCAAATGGGATTGCAGCTGAGCAATGGAGGGAGAAATTATACAAGTGGGCCATCTACGCATGTCTCAGGCATCACAATGTTTCAAGAGTTTCACTACACCTGTTTCCAATGATTTTGCCCCATGGCTAATTCAATTCTTTTTACAGAGCCTCCTTGTAAGGTCTGGGTTGTTTTTTTTTTTGTTTGATTTTTTTTTGCTTTTTTGTTTGTTTTTTGTTGGTTTTTTTTAATTACATTACAAATGAGAATCCCAAATATGGCTCACAGAAAAAAAATAATATTCTGAGTCAGGATTCATAGTGAAGACACCGTGCCCCCTCCCCATATTCTTATTCATAGCTATAATAAATGAGAATTTACTATGCTGTGAAATGAGGGTGTACTCGAAAACCAGTAAGAACATTTGTATTTTAAACACAAAGAAAGACTATTAAGGTTTTTTGTTTCTAATGCACTTCTCAAGAGCAGCTGTTAAAATGGTTTAATACCTCACAATGCCTGTTTTTGCTAACCACATTCTCTGGAAAGTGAGAAACATTAAAAAGGCATGGCTTTGGGAAAAAAACCCACCCTCCTACGAGTATTTGCCTTTAAGTGGCTTCTGAAGAGGATACTTCTACTTGAGAAACTTCTAGCACTCATGCAGAGATGACCTGCATGAAGAACTGGCTGCCTGATTAACTATTAACTACTCTCAATAGGATTAGATAATTAAAGACATTGATGACCATTAATTAGGAGGAGGGCACCTTAATTTGTCACTTGATAGGGCCCTTTCAATGATTTATAGGTTAGGGCTACTTGCAATTGTGAAGGGGAGGGGGCAGTGAAGAGAGAGAACCCTTAAGTTACCTTATCAAGTGGCCAGCTAAAAAGGGCAGAGGGTCAAATAAGGGCCAAAGTGGTCACTTAAGGGTGAAGTCCCAAACACCAAAGCAGTGCCAAGCCACATTGACCATCATTTGGTGATGGAGTAAAAAATATGCTAATTTATTGGTGGCAATTCTCTCTTTTTATGGTTTCAAGCAGTTAAGACAAGTGGCCTGCTTAAGAGCTTTTCATTTGAAAAGAGATTAAACAAAATGGTTTGTCAGGGATGCTTGGCTGTTTTATGTCTTTGTTAAAAAAAATTTGCCCAGACTGTACCGAGGACTATCACATCACCCTGAAAGCCATCTCCCATCTCCAAGCATTACTTGGTTAATAAATACATCAGCTCTAATTGCTTAATAGTGCTATGTTCATTTGCTCTTTAGCAAGATTAAAATGAAATACATCTTTTGTATTACTGCCTTCTATCAGGACTGTCTGCATAAAGGTCACAGAAAAAAGTTTAAATTTAGTAGGAAATTTACTTAAGGACATTAGTGTAAATGATACTGTGTTTAAAATGACATAAAAGAGCGAAAGGTGATTTCAGTAATGCAAAGAAAATGGTTTCTGAATACTGATAAGGACACTTATCCCTCATACCACACACAATTTTAGGCAGCATTATACATTAAAATCCCTCTTCTGGGGTAATAACATGTAGCTACTTTCCCACCCACTAACACAAGTAAGAGCAAGTCATTAACATTTAATTAAATATGCTCCTGACATCCTTAGAAACATGTCATGCTTTGTTATTGAAGGTTGTGGCCTACTTTCTATGTACATTTTAAACCAAAATAAACTATTTATAACGGACCGATTTAGTGCAGCAAAAGAGACATTTTTAATTAGAAGGCATAACGCAATATTTTATAATACCGTTCTGAACAGCAAAACCAGAAGGAAATGAATTTACAACATCTGATGCATATTTTATGCATTTCACAAAACAAAACATAAGAGATGGGATTAGCTCCACCTTTTGGGTTCTAAATAGTGAAATGAAACTGTTTCGCTTACCTCAATGGTGAACAGCTTCCTTTTTAATCTAAAAGCAAGGTCCTTCGTGTCTGACACATCACAGATCAAGCTATTAAGCCGAGGAATCTGACGTACATGAACCAAACCTTGTGGAAAGAAAGAGTAAAGGAGGGAAAAAAAATTAAGAAAATGCTGCCATCCGGATGCATAAATTAGAGTCTTACAGCAGAAATTTGTATATTTACACACACTCATCCTCCCCTTTTTAAACTGGAGCTTACTACCAGGAGCAATGAAGCAAACGGTGCGATTATACTCAAGTAATCAAGCAGAATAAGATAAACAGAAATCCTTGTGCGAGGAAAACTAATTGCACTTTGGTACAGGAGTACAGATGTAAAGAGGGATCTTAATACTTGTCAAAACTACAGCCGGTTTGTGTGTGATTTTCTCTTGTATTTACAGTAAGCAAATATGGCTATCACCTTGCATGCTGCCCACGGCACCACTGAGTGATCTTTATTTTATTAAATGCACCAGTAAGCAGCCAGCAAAACAAGGCTTATGGGTTACTGATAACCACTGACGCTCTAATGAGAAGTACTTCGCTCTCCGCCCTGAAAATGACTTTTAGAAAAGTTTCTGGAAAATACCGATTTAGAGCATGCCTTTCAATAAATTTTAACCCCTATGCCATCCTAGGAGAAACTTTTCTTCGTGCAGGAGGCTGATATAGCTGTTCAGATGGTTTTAACAGTACTAGGTGCAGTGCAAGCTCTGCATTCTGTCAGCTGCAGCTCAATCTGATTTTTTCTGACAAGGACGCTGGATGGTTTTTGTGCAGCCTAATATAGTTTCTGAACAACCTAAGGGTGATTTTCTACATCTGAAAACCAGGAAAATTCTACAGGGCTTCTCAATTATTGGCCTATATTTGCTATTCATAAAGCCAGCATCTAAATGGAAACACCGAACATTTAGAAAAGACATCTTTCTAGAAAACAGCAGCCATGAGAAAAACCCCAAACACTAAAACCCTAATTTAAAATAAGGCAAGTGTTATTATTTTTTTAAAAGGAAAAATAAAGGAGGAAAGTTTCCTAAAATTGAAATACCTAAAAAAGCAAATTTTTTATGGGCACTGATTAAAATAGTCTCGATAATGCTAGAAAAATATTTTCACACTTTGAAACCTATCTCTGCCTCCAGTCTAGAGAATTATTTGTTCAGTTTCTCAATTAAAACTGTAAGTATTATACATAGGAACAGCAGGTTTAACACAGGGTTGCTTATATACAGTATTCTAAAATTTTAAGTTAAGGACCATCTATGTAATTTTGTTATTATTTTATTGACTTTTTAACATTTAAATTTGCAGGAAGCTTAATAAAATTATTAATGCAGGATTCATTAAATAATGCAATAATTTAATCAAACTTCTGAGTAATGTCAAAATCTATCAACTGCAGTAAATAAATAATCTTAAAATATATTCTTAATTAAAAAGAATCCATTAGTTGGAACAGTTAAAAATACCCATTTTAGAATGTTAAATTAAAATTGTCTAAACCTCAAAACCTATGTTTTATCGACATAAAATTTTTGTTAAGTAGCACCAAAAATTATTTAGCATACATTTTTGCAGAAAAGCAGAAAATAACTGCTAAAACACACGTTGTCTTAAAGGATCTATTCAGTAGTGGGAAAAGGAGTATCAAATTGACAGAATTATGTTAGCATAAACAAATGCCACATCACGATTATATAGTCAGAAAAATAATTAGGCAAATGATCCCATCTTTTGTTCACGGGTTTTTTTCCATTCACCTTTTTTCAAATAATGAAATGTGCACCGTTCTCATAGTCTAAAAGATTTTTCTCTGATTTATTAATTACAGCCTGCATACACACAGTGGTGTCTCAACACCATCTTTGCTTCTCTTTCTATATATTCTGGTGTGGAAAACACTGCCACATTCTCACATGTTTACAGCAGGTTTTGGATAAGCAGTTTACTTTCAACTAAAGGTTTCCATGGAACTACAGTAGTATCACAATAATAATAGCTGTAATTTATGCACACTTGGAGCACCACTACGGATTAGCTAAAACTGTTTGTTATTCATGGCTTTGGCTATGCTTAAGTTTGAATCTAATCTTCAAAATTTTAAATAGTCCTGATGTAACACCTAGCAAATCTTTGGGAATCAAAATGCAAGACTAAACACCATTACACATTTTGAAGACAAAATACTAGAAAGGCTACATGACTTCTAACCAAAATTAGGTTCATATTTTACATGTCACATATACATTCATTTCCTTAAACGCGTAAACGCCATAACTTAAAGCTGAAAAACAGAATATTATTTTTAGATAAAGTTTATATAGCACATCATTTAGCAGCTTATTCACCTTAATATAATATATGTTTTTCCGTGTTCTCTATTTAAAACTTGGCAGATAAAAGTATTGATTTCATGACAACTTCAGCTCACTGGTCAGATGATTGCCAAGCCTCCTCTGCATGTGAATTCCCCAAAGCCTGCCTGTTGAGATGTACATCTGACTGAGCCATGCCTCAGTAATACAGCTTGACAACATGCAAGGAGTTGCCATGTTTCCTTTGCAGCCCTAATGCACTTCACTGAAAATTTTCCTAACTCAAGACTGGTTAGCAAGGAGAAACATTTAAGAGTTATATTCTAAAATGAAATCAAATGCTACTCTATAGCAGATACTCAATTGGAGGGTAAGCCGCTAAGTGCCCTAGAAACACTCGGGGCAGACTTTTTGCATTGCTAAAGATGGAACTTACCGTGGTAATCCTTGTATAATGGATTGGTTTCTCTCTCAGAGCCAATAAATGATTCAAGACCAACCACCATATCTGACAAGTTTGTTACACGTTCCATAATTGCTTTATTCTGTAAGACATGGAAACAAAATACACATCCTATGTGATGAAAAAGGTAATTAATGTTCATAGAGTAAGCCCTGGTCTTCTCAATGACAAACTGTGGGGAAAAAATAGGTCATCAATACCTAGGAATTACAATAAAGGCATTTCTTGAAAAAAAACCCCCACAAACAACAAAATAACACAAAAACATAAAAAAAACCACAAAACCCCTTTGAAATTTCTGTCTAAAGAAAGCATACTTTTGACAAGCAGAAACCATAAAAGGGCTAACTCAGCACTAAATTTGTATTTTGCTAAATCTTTGTAACATAAGCATTTGCTCACATAAGAGATATTTACAGGCTATATGGCAGTCAAGCATTTCTCCTTGACTTCTACTATGAGTCAGATGCCCAGCTTTTGTTTGTATTCTGAAAACCCTGGGTTTCAAAATACTTAAACATATCATCTCTAATATTTTGAGAAAGCAGAACCTACACAATCATTCATTAAACAACATGGGAACCCAAAGCATTTTCTTCAGTATTTTTGTTTTTCAAATTTCCTCTCCCTACAACATATGAATTTAAAGCATCAAGTTGCATTGCCATTTCTCAATATATTAGTGATTTATATGTGAGGCCTTATGGCTTGTGCAACAATGAACTGTCATGTGTCTTAAATAAGCTGTTTTCCACGTGTTTTTATTTATTTAATTTTATACAGCAGTTAAGAACATTTTATCCTTAAGTGCTTTGATGATGTCAGTGAACATCTTTGATTATTTAATGAACAAAAAACCAGAGACAAATATGTGCTAAAAAGCAATAGATTTCTTTAAGATAAGAAATGGTTATCTTAAAGCTTCCTGGACAGCTGGTATACCCTTTTCTTGATGGTTTAGATGTTATACCCATCATACCTTCAGGGGTATTGAGACCCATCAACTCAGAATACCCATTCCAAATATGAAGAATTTGCTCTGTGGCTCCAAGTTGTAGTACTGCATTTTTAAATTAATTTAAAAGCATTTGGTACATTTGGTATATATCATTGTGCTTAGGATGAAAAATCAATTGAGATACTGATAAGCTATACAATAATAATTGATAGAGGAATTAGGTGCAGAGAGAAGGGAAACGTCCCTAGATATGTTAGAAAAGTCTATGTATTATAGTGACATACAGGTTCACTAAAAAGGTGATCAGTACACTGGTGGGTTTCATGAACCCACATTTCACTAACAGTATACTTCCTAGACAGAGAAGCCTATGAAGCAGATGTGAAGGTTGAACATTTCCTACTCCAGTCAGAGAATAATCTGAATTCTGTTTCTTGTTTGCTATGTAAAGTAACCTGTGGCCAGTCCTGCACAGCCCAATCTGCTCAGGTTATAAAGCCTAAATCAGCTGATCCCATGGTACCTTTACACCCCCTCCCTTCCCCACCTTATGGGCCAGATGGCATTAAATCCTGGGGGCTGGTATCCTTTCAAAGCTGCTACCTGTGCGCAGGCCAAAATGATCTATCTTCATGGAATCAGGGAACTTCAATTTACCTAAAAAGTCTAAAAATGGATAATGACAAAATAGTGTTATATTACAGAATTTCCTTTCTGAGGAATAATGTAAGTGATCTGAGGTAAGAGTATACTCCCTACACATCGACCCCTAAACTTTGTTATATTCACCCCTGAAATATTCAAGCTACCTGAAAATTCTCACCCTCCTACCACTTCTAGGAGGAGGCAGACAGCATCCTATATTTTCATGGCAACTTTTGATCACATTATTCCATAGGGGCAAACACATAAATATGGTATAAATATAAATCTGAAGTAGACAGTGACCTCTCTAAATCCACAGAACCGAAATCACTGCATTTTGCCAGTTCTTCTGTACGCTGCTGGATGTTATTTATATAAGCAAGAAACACAAAATTTTTATATATGTAAATAAACAATGATGATTTTTGGAAACTAACCTGACCTCTTTGTATAGAAAATAATACTCCATCATTTGAAAAAATGTTTGTCATCCACTAGTGTTTTTGCTTGCTAGTTTTGATAACAATGGGTTAAAAAAACTGTGGATAGAAAGATGCTCAACTATCAGCCAAGGTATCCTCATCATTATCCTAATCATTAAAGATTAAAGTGAGGGAAAGAAATTCAGTATTTGCCTAATGATACATACTTCAACATGTTGATTTCGGCTCTTCTTCTGAACAGGTTTGCTTTCTTAAACTGTAGTCTGTTTGCCCACGTTGATTTTGTATTTGTTTTTAAAGTGTGTCAAAATATTCTCCTGGCTTAATGCAGTGTATCTTGGGAAATATTTTGCACAGTGAATCGCCACAACAAACAGACATTTGCTTATGTGGCATTGTTGCCACAGATCTGTATCTATCATGTATTTTCTAGTTTGCAGTGTTCAGCACATTAACGTCCAATCAAAGCTGACGTCAGCACACAGATAGTTGTGATGTATGGCATACTGACATAAACACACAAATCATGTTGCCCCATCTGGGCTTGAAATTTTAACTGAGCTCCAGATCTTCCTCCAGCCCCATACAAATCTACCTCCTGCTTCTGGCATAAACTTGGCAGCTCTGGAGGTGAGCCAGGACATGGTTAGGAGGGAAGCCAGGAATGGGGAGATTCAGGGAAAGAGTTTGTTGGCAGCTAGAAGAGGTATTGTTTTAAACTACACTAAAAAATAAAAAAACCCGAAACCAACCCAAGCTAGTCCTGGAAAGTTTTCAGTCTTGCTAGATACACTGCAGTTTTTCTAAATTAGTTAGTTCAGCTAAAACGTAATTATTCTAACAACACGGTAGCAACCCTGTTGTGCAGACTGGGCTGAGCATCCGTTCCATATCTTACTTTGTGCTCACTGTTTCAGACAGACATTTTCTTTTAAGCACAAACTTGCAATATCTGGGCCCACCAAAGTGTATTTTCAAAACGGCATCTCAAGAAAATCCTTATAGCTAGTTGGACATGTAAATGGAAACTGTACATATGTGTTTAGCCCACTTTTGGGAAGGGCTATTACAGGAAAACAGTGCTTTGTCCTACTAATTTATTTGCAGAATACACATAGCTTTGAGTAATTGTTTATGTATATTTAAAGATACCTATTCAGAAATAAAACATTTCAAAATGTACTGTCAGCATGGTATCCCACCAACACAAATATATGTACAGCCTTCATGCTCAAACTTACAGATCAATACTGCGTTTCTCCCAGATTAAGTTCTTAATTTCACAATTTCATCTTTACTACTATCCATCAAATAAATCTTGGTTCACCCGAATTTCATAGTAGGAAAAAAATCTGTCTTTTCTACTCTGCTGTTATTTCTACTTCTCCTCTGATTTCCTGTCAAAATTTTTCTAATATCCAGAGATATGTCCTCCCATTTTTATTTTGTCAATTTCTAGAGAAATTAAAAACCTCACAAAATTTACATAATAAAAATATTGTGCTTGTGCTAAGTCCTTGTGCTGCATTAAGTAAAAAAAGTCAACAAATAGAAAATCTTCTTAGAATAACTTCAACTTTTAGACATAATACATACAATCTTAAAATTTGGAAGGAAAAAGAGACTCCTGTTGAAGCTCTACCACAAGATCCAACTAGTGTCTGTGTAAATACATTAAGCTCTTGAATCACATTGGCTTTCTATATTTGCACTTATTTTCTGATCATTACTTCACAGAATTTTAATACTGATGCATATATTAAATTGAAAAGAGGATATCTTAAGACTATGTCTGTTTTCAAAGAGATATTGGGCCTATATTTTGTTAGAGCACCATATTTGACCTCTGTATATTTACTTTCTGGTAAATCTAATCCCATCAGTGATTTTACTTTAAAACATTTAATTAAGAGCTAATAAACTGACTCCTTAAATGATTTTCTTTACCTAAAACACTATTTAAGGACATCTGCTAGCACTGAGAAAAAACTCAGTTTAAATGGTGAGTTGTGAACCCTCTGTATGCCAGCAAAGACTTCAAGGACTAATTCAGATACACGCCCACCACCCTCCTTCCGCAAGCATATGGCAAAACTTTAATTCTAGGCAACAAATGGAATTTTTACCAACAGGTGAGTGCAATAACTCAGACACTTCATTTGAAAGAAGGTCTCGATACTAAACAGCAAGCTAATGCAAAGTACTCTGAACTTTATGAGTGTAAAGCAAATTTTGGTGTGTAGTTTAAGAAAATACGAACAACCTCAAAAGACATTGCGCACTTTTTTGTTTCTGTTACATTCTGTCATAAAGCTGAAATAAGCTTAGTAACACAGTGTAGGTAGCCACACTAGGCTATAACGAAACGAAACACTGGCTGGATATTCAGTAGATGAAATAATTCTCGAAATTTTCTGAGAGATTATGATACAATGATGTGATAATTACTTCGCACTACAAAAATATTTACCACTCATCATTACTACTTAATATGAAAAGGGTTTTAAATTGAAAAAAATAAATGATTATGAAACTTTCCTTAAATAATTAACAACATTTGTTAACAGCCACTGCTCAGAACGTCAGAGAATTAACCAGACATTTTATTTTGGTAAAAGAAGTGAGGTATTAGGCCCTTGTACTAGTTTTATAGAGATACAGTTTGTGCACTTTTTCATTATTCACAAATCCTGAGAATAAAATATTAATAACTGCTCTGCCAAAAAGTGTTACCCCAGTAATTAACAAAGACAGTAAACTATACAATTCTATACCCATTCTGACTCATTAGGCATTTTCATTTGGCTTTGAAGATCTTAACTGACTATAACAGAATTTCAGTATAAATATCTGAACACAGGTCTGAAATCACACAAGAACCAACTTCCATTAATTTGTTTATATCTGCCCAGTATTACATTAGCTATATTCAAACCTTTATCTTTAAATAATTTCATGCAAGTTGCAGTATCAAAGGAAGGACATGTAGCAAAGACTTGAACAGGTAATTAGATGCAACATACTTGTAAAAACGGGAAGGGAGTAACAAAGCATCTGTTGGCTAATATGTTACACAATGTATTAATTCCAGATTTTAGTTGTCCTCTTAAAATTGCTTTTAATAATGTTTGTCCTGATAGTGTGTACAAATTCCATAGCCTTTCAATTGCAAAGCTAGTTAGGACTAGCATTTTTGTTTCTTAAAACCTAAAAATATTTGAGCCAAAGTTTCAGTATCTTACACCTAACGCACTGTCACTGCTACAGGAACTCTTCAATGTTATTATCAAATATATCAGAAAAATGTGGATAACACAGTATCTAATCAAACATTGTGGATAAATTTTCAGGAAAAATAATCAGCCATGAAATGAAAAATAAGTATCACACATAAAAAACCCTTGGATCTTGAGTGAAGAAGACCTGGATTTTTCTTTTACTTCAGCTATAAAAGAATGTAAAGCCAGCCAATCGTTGCACCTATAAAACAGCATGTATGTCTGTTTTGCCATTGGAGAGAAGACCTAAAGGCCAACACTGAAATGAGCAATGACTCAGTAAATAAAATAGGCAAGTCAGGAACAGTTGCTGTTGAGGCCTACAAAAATGGAAGTGGGAAGAAAGGCTACATAGTGTAAACTTTCCATCTGTTGATCTCCAAGTGCTTTACAAAAGATAGGCAAGTGCTGCATTCCTTACTTACAAGTCATGTAACACTCACAAAGATGTCATGTGAGTTGTCCACAGTCACAAGTCAGTCAATAGTGAACTGCAAACTGAACTCAAGCCTTTTGTTGAAGCCCTATCGATCTCTCTTTACTCAAGGCTTGCTATGCCTCTGGGGTACCAGGAAAATACTTGGTGGTATTATGAAAATGATCTAGGAGTCCATGTCCAGAAAGCTGGGTGCTGAAAATGCCATTATTATCTGGCTGAAAGTTGTGACAGATGTACAGGATATTAAAGGGTGACACTTTTTTAGCTGAATCCCTGTTCAGTGCTCTCTTCTGACAATTTCCTTAGTGTTCAGTAGGTGAAAGCACAGGCTGCATATGACTATGAATAGTTCTGGAGTGTTCTTGCATGACTCCTAGTGCAGTGGACAGACAAAATAAACCTAAGTGAGCTCTTCTCCAGTGCAGGGGGAGGAGCTGGGAGTAAATTAGTACAATATCTGGGCTGAGATGAGCCTAGCATCTCCCCTGAACATTATCTGGTCCTTATTAATGAGATTGTTCCATTGTTAAAAAGACATAACTATGGCAAGCTGTAAGTTATGATTTATCTCTAATCATTTCAAGTGAAATGACCATCTGAGCAGATTTGTTTACAAAATGAAACACACAAAATATCCAATACTATATGTTGGTCATAGTTTAGTATAAAATACAGATGCAAAAGTAGACTGAGAGTCATATTACAAAAAAGCCATAACAAAACTGCTGAAATTAATTTATTTGAAACTGACTGGCTTAACTGAAATCCTGTGATTACACTGGGAATTATTAATTACTAGAAAAAAATTTTGGAGTTCCTTTTGTTGCCATTTCGCCTGAAAACAAAAGTCCTTGTGGTTTCCTTACCAATTTGGAAAGGCTAACTATTGTTGAACTTTAATTTATTAAACAGTGAATCAGATTATATTTACAGGTAACCAAAAAGATCCTCCACTATTATTTCAATTAAAGTTACACTGATATAAAAAGGAACATCTAACATGGCAAGATTCTGAAATATAAAATAATGAAAAAAACGGAATCCTTTATTCAGTATAAAATTATAGGCTGTCATCAAGAGCAGGCTGGCAAAGCTAGGTCCAGATGGGAAACTGGCTGGGCAATAAGAAGAGGTAGAGTGAAAATGATGGGTAGGCTGGAAACGATGGGAACCTAAGGAAAGACATGACTGCTCCCTCTGCTGGCAAGGTTCTCACCTGCTTTAATTTTTAACTAATGAGTAGGCATTTCTTTAATTATTTAGGATCTAGCCAATAAATAATGCAAAATGTTCTTTCCTTGGTCTGTTGCTGTGTGTTTGCACATTTTTGAACTTATGGTGCCCTATTCCACTAGAATAATTTGCCATAGAATTAAGGCTCAGATAGATATCTAGTGGTAGAGTTGCTGGCTTTACATTTTAAATGATCATAAAATGAAAGGCAAGATTTCGCTATTCAGCCTCCAAAATACTCTATTTTTACAATGGATACACATTTCATATTTAATTTACATATTTTGTTACACTATTATAAATTACTCATCATATTGTACAAATTTTTTATGCAGCTGTGAGATATGATAACACAAAATATTCTGCAACACAAACATACTATATTACACAGCATACCAGAAAAGTCCTAATCTTCCATGAGTAAAAATCATGACCAGTGAATTCAGTGATAAATATGGTATTAAAACTTAATTAAAAATGAAGATAAGTCACTCATTGCTTGATTTGTGATATAAATTAATAGCTGCAGTAAGAACATTTAGAAAAAATCTGTTCTAGGATTTTGGCCTACAACCAGAAGCTCCCAGAACAGGAGGGATCAGCTTTTTTTGCCCACTGTTCTCATCTGAATCCTGGCTGAAAAGCTACTCCAGCTCCCAGCTTTCCAGAAGGCTCCATCCCAGGAATCCTCGCCTGCCATTTGGTTTGCTGATTTTAATCTCACAGGACTTTCTTACAGTGGCTCCACTATGCTGAACTGGCACTTGCTCCTAGAAGTGAGTTATTATTAAACTTGTAGGTCAATTGTGGCACTAACAACTCTTTGGAAGCTTTCAGCCACAGTGTACAATTTGCTGGTCTAATTAAATATTAATTCTAAGTGTTACATTCTGTGGCTAAGAGCTTTTATTTTCCATCATCAGTCTGGA
>VXBZ01007443.1:257144-312176 GCA_013399135.1 Heliornis fulica | reverse complement strand
GCTTAACTACACAGGCACAAAAACATCATTAAAGATGCAGTATTCCTTTTTATTATGATTGTATAGTAATTAATAGAGCAGGTCTAAACAAAAAGATGTAAAATTAGATTCTGAAATCTCACAGATTTTTAACAATACTGGAAGTTCATATAGAAATGTTTCTAAGCAGACACAGAAATTCAATATCCAGTTACTGGAAAATCATATAAGATAGGAAATACATATCCAATAATTCAAACATAAAATAGTTTTACACAAAATTATTATTCTTTGTTCTGAAGTACAACACACAACTGATAAACCCCACATTTAATGCTAGATTCATAGAGCATTTTATTGGAACTTGTAGCTCTATTTATGAAGAAAAAAAGAAGTTTTGCTTCAGAAAAACAAAACTAGCTTCCATTTTCTAACAAAATTATTTGTTTAAAGCTGGGAATTACTCTGTCCTACATTATTTAAAGTTACTCTTCTAATCTTTACTTATCAGTGTCCAAATGGGCCTCTTCCCTTCTGCTTCCATAACAGTTGTGTCCATGTCTGGACACTGGGCATTATATTAACTACTTAGTCCAGTAGCCAAAAGATTCCATATGCTTGAACAGATGACTATCTCCATACTGTGATGGGATATTTAACTGTTTAGGTCTAATATTGCAGCTGAAAGATTTAGTTCTAAATCTTACCGAAATTTTTAAAGTTTTCATATGTGTATTTTCAGATTATATACATAAAATGTAAAAAAAACCCTGCAGTGTGGTGTATACTCACTGACTTCTACAGTTTAATATATTTGTTTTGGAAAAGTGATTTTTTTAAAATAAAAGACTGTGCTGATGAGTTGGTGATAAGGATGTGTATATAATGAACCTCTAAAAAGTAAGATTTATTAAAATGAGATTGGTCTTTTAGGCATACAATTTTAACCTACAATGTGACAGCTCATCATAATGTAGCTAAGTCAGTTAAAAGACAATTACCACACGGGTACAAAAACACACTTCAGATGTACATTACATTTGGTTTTGAAATGGTCTGTTGTTACCAAAAACAAAGTGGCAGATCTAGAATACAGCCTGTTTGCAGACATAAACTTATTTTATGAAGCAACAAAATATTTATATTTCTATGGCAACTTGATTAGCAAAAACTATCAAAATAATAGAAATTTAAAACAAAATTACTTACTGTAACACAATTCAGATTTTGAATTGCATACTTGATGCTTTTCAAGTTGCTTTTAGGCAGTTCTAGCATATCCAAACCAGAATATTCATATCTCAATATATCTATGCAGATAACTCAAGAATACCTGTCTTAAACTCATGACTCTCAATACTGCTTATACGGTTGTTTAACTATTTCTCCCATACAACAACGACAAAGTGCAACATGCAACATTAAAAAGCAAGAAAACATACCCCATTACCCCTATGGAAAAGGTAGAGACCATTCCAACTTCATGGTTTCTCTTTTTCAGAGCATTTCAAAAGCTTGCTTAACTATGATACAGAAACTACATAACATTTGATCTCAATAGAAATTTGTGTGCAGCAGCTAGATCATCAAATACATTTGAAGGTTATTCAGCATTTTACACTTGTGAACTCTCACAAGTTAAGAGCTCTGAGGCAGGGAATCACTCTTAGCTCTAGTCATAGGAATAAAGATTTCAAACTGTGAGAAATTCAGAAGCTATGAGTTCAGATCTTATAATCCTATATTAGAAATGGATTCTAAAACACTCTATTGCCTGACTTCAGCTGAGTTCAGCTGCTAAATTACTCAGTGTGAACACAAAAGACTATGAATGTGAAAAGGTTTGTTTCTGAATTTTTCTACACTGAAACATACAGTAACTTATGCACTTCAGTGAATTCAAAGCATCAAAACATTAATATTGTAGGAAATTAATTTTTTAACGTACTGGATGAAATAATGAAAATACCTTGCTAAACAGAACTTCAGACTCTGAGGACAGATTCTGAAAGAAGACTTATTCCTACTGACTTTTCATTAGTCAATTAATTTCCCTTGGTACAGGCTGACTAATATGGTTGTTAGTCCTTACTAGTAACACAGCTTCAAGTTCAAAATAAAGGATGGCTTTAATACAAGTGTTACACTTTCTCCAAGTGAAAATAACAATCTACTTAAAAGAATTACTTAAGTGATACAAAGTTGGGAAGAACAGGAACTGAATTATAAACATTAATTAGGATTTTGCGTGAAAGATGTATTTGGATTTGCCAATGATTTATAGTAATTAAAGAAAATGAAGAAAATACTATAGGAAGATATTTTAAATTTTAATTTAGTTTTTTTTTCAAGTATAGAATGGTGACATTAAAGTCTGTTATGTCACACACACTGTAGCACAAAAACTTTTGGTTTTGTTCTTTAGGTACTAAACCACACAGATTATCAACATACCAAAGAGTCCTCACTTATAATAGTCCTTAAATTTGGAAAGTGTATCAACAAATGAAATTCCTCTTCATTCTGTCCTCTTTGATCAATGCTAGATATAAAAAATGGAAGTAATTTTTCCTTTTCAAATGTACCATCTGATTTCACAGGCACAATTCATTTTCTAGAAGCAGTAGAAAGACTTGAAAAATAACCTTCCATCAACTATTTTAATCATACTTGTAAGTATCTCAATATTTATTACCTGACAGACAGTGTAAGATAAGAGTATGTTCAATCAGTAGAAAATATCAATCAAGTAAAACTTGTCACACATCATCTGAATAAAATTAATAATTGGAAGTTTTTAGTGTGATTTTCATGAAATCCTCTTCCAGAATAATGTGTTCCTATTTTTGTAGTTGAGAAAAGAGAATTTTGTTTTTTCTTATGCACTGTTTGCACTACAAGTTTCATCAATGCAACACAGAGTCTAAATTACTCTGTACACAACTGGATTTTTTAAAAATTTGTGTCTTTTGCCAAAATGCAGCCTTACAGAAGACTGTGAAGACATTCAGTGTCCCATTAAACTGGGTGAGTTGAGCATCATCTTTGGATAAATGCAATTCAAGTTATTAAAACAAAAAACAATGAATAGCTGGAGTAACGAAGGAGCCACATTGGTGGATGTGTACCACAGAGTGAAAAGCATCAAGAAAAAAATCACTGTTTAATGTTCACTAGTCATCAAAGAGAGAAAGCAGACATTAGAATGTAGAAAAGTGAACAAGCAATAATGCCACTATTGTATTATGTTACTGTAACAAAGTAAAATATGATTATAAGAATAGTAAATGTTTAGAAACAGATCAAGGAAGCAGCATGAAAAAAAACCCAGAAAACAATCAGAATAAAAAAAAGATATAATAGTGAGCCTCATCTTACTGCCTCATCAGCCAAGAACAAAGATATAATTAATGAAAAATAAAGACAAAATTAAACTTTCTGAAAAAGAAATCAGGTAGATTTAAGTTGTGGAATTCCCTGTCACAGTACAACATGTGAAGTACTTGGCAAAATAAATAAAAGGGACAAATCTGAAANTACTAAAAATCTTATTTTTTTAAGACAAAGAAGATAAAAGAGAAACTATTTTTCTGCACTTGTTATGCAGCCAAAACCTTGATTAAAATGTGATTTTGAACCTCTGTTTACCTTTATGGAAATTATCCACATGAAGAATTTACTTGTAGACCACCGAATTAATACAGAAAAAGCAGTTCAGAGAATGAAGATGGAATTTACTACATCTTCAGAAACACAGTGCATTTTCTATGCCTTCAGTGTACTGACTTTAAGATTCAACAGAGAAAGCATATGCTAGAACTTACACTGATCAAATTAAATACATATACAGAAATGCACTTGGAAAAAAAAATCCCTCTCATTCTCTTGGAAAGAAAAGGTATTTTCTTTACTTTTTTAATCCAGCAAAACCCCCAGCAACATAATAGTGAGTAGCTGGGTTGTGAGAATGTGAGCAGCTGCTGTTATTATAACTAAAGGTCTGTCTACGGCTTGAGCCTGAGAGACCACATGTTCGGCTGTCCTCTCATCTTGCCATCCTCACCAATTAACTATTAACATGAAGGGCTGTACACATGCTCTCAGGGGCTCTTTAACAGGCTTCTTGGAGAGTGGAACAACTACACAGCAAGGCTCTGGGAACTCAGTAATGTGGGGTATAAGGAACCCTCAGCAGCTTTGCTCCTCCTAATGACAGTTTGCTCCACAGTTTAGTGCTTAAAGAAGGATACATGAAGTTTAACAATTAAAAAAAATAATGTTCTCATTTAATTAAGTCTGCTAAGCAGAGATTCTGGAAATAATATTTTTTTTTCTTCCATTCCTCCCTCTCCCACGCTGAATATTCCAGGAATTACTGTAAAACAATTCTGTCGAAATGAAAAATTCAGTTATTTAAAAACTAATATAAAATTTCAATCCTAACTCCATGGGTATTGGCGTATACATAATTTATAAACACAAAATCAACATTCCAGATTAATTTACAACAAATAAAACACCTTTCTCCTTCAGTTTGTTTCTCAGAGATGCTTCTGGACTTCTCTAAAATATGTTCCTACCTTTTATTGACATACTACATAATAAAAGAGTACCAGAGAGTACTGTATGTCCCAATTATGGGCAGGGTAGTTCCCAAGTGTAAAAAGAAGGACGCAAGTTTTACATCCACAAATTCTATTCATTGCATTAAATTTTACTGTCAGTCTTTTTGAAGGCAAACTACCATCTAATATTTAAAAATAGCTCAGTAGGGAGATGGAGGTTTGCATCGCAGGAGGAATATCCATACATTTTTTATTGCAAACTAGAAAATTAGCTTTATTTATCTTTGAAGCAGTAAGACCATCAGGTATCTAGATAATAACATTTGCAGGTATTCAAACACCTCTACAAAATACAACACATAAATGAGAGTCAGGTACTTACAGAAAATAGGATTTAATCTAATAACAAACCCATCTACTATGAAAACATACTGCATAACATGAGATTTTATCCAGTACTTTTTTACTACAATCTAACTGAATTAATATCTAGAATTATAGGTTCTCTGTTCATTGTGAATAATAATTTTCTTCTGAAAATACTATCTAGATTTCTCCTAAAAATTTTTGAAAGCTAAAAAAGAATTTAAGTCTCCATGTACTCTCAGGAAAGGTGCAGTTAGCAGCTTCTGATTTTGCACTTGTGAAAATTACTCTGATATCATAACTGGTTTGCTCTTCCTTCCAATACACTGGGATATTAGAATAGAATTTAAGAGTAAACCTGTATCTTTCAGTTCCTGGCTTTAAAACCAAGATCACATATCTTCATAATCTATCCATGATAAATGGAAACTTTGGACTTAAATGTCTTGTATTGAAACTCTAAACAGTGTTCTGAAGGCATTGGAAAAGTTTGTAGGAATGTTGTATAAAATAAAGAAGAATTTACTAGCAGGATTCTATTTGCTTTTTCAGTTTCTGAAATTTTGATAGTGTTTCAAAGACTAAGACCCACATAAGGCATAACTATATCTAAGATAGTTTTATGCTTAAATCTAAGATGCTCCCACAAAAGTACAGAAATACTACAATGAAGCTGAAAAAAAGTTTTCGAAGTGTTCTAAATTGCATTTATTTTCTAACCATAAATGTTAAATTTTTGCTAACTGATGTGAAATATAGCAAAGACAGGATTCCTACCTGGATAAGGTGAGTGGGCACTGTGATGATGCAGGCTGACAAAGATTTTCTGAGGAGGCCACGCAGAACATACAGAAATTTGGTAAGGCTATGAATATCTTCAGGAGTATCACTGCTACAAATGTCATCGCCCCACAACATGGAACCCAGATTCTGAATTCCTATCCGCAAAATGTTCTTTTGTTTTTTCTGTTGGGGGGAAAATAAAGCCACTTGTTGCTTTTAAACATTAAGAGGAAAATGTCACATAACATATTTAAACAAACACAAATTACAGATTTCGTATCCATAATAACTGCACAGTTTACATAATCATAGCTCAATCTCAGATGATATTATAGAAATTACTAAGAAAATGGCATTTTTTTCCAGTGACTGCTATACCAGCATGTTATATCAGGTAAGTATGTGTAAGAGACAGCACAGAAATATTGAGAACTGCTAATTTGAATTTTTAAGCAGCTAATGCAAGTATATTTTGACACAAAATCCAATAACACTATGATTTTTCGTGTCCTTCCTCTCCTCCATTAGTGCCTTCAAAAACATGCAAAAGAATTTTTTCCCCTGCTAAACTGGTCTGCTGCAGGGGGCTGGAGCAATCAAACACAACTTTTCCTTCTGTTTCAGCATCCCTGTGTTACTTTCATAACCTGACTATTGTGACCATTTGGTTCAGTTTCTTGTTCTACTTCTAAGAGAACAAGGTCAGTGGCCTACTTCAGGATCGCATGGCCGCTTTGCTATTCTAAAAGTCTCTGCAAGCATCATCTACATTCTTGTCAACTCCTTCCAGCTAATGAAGGAAAGTTTACCCACAGCTATGGAGACAGGCTGTTGGAGACATTAGCGGATCGTCTCTGGATGTCTCTTAAGGACTACACCTTTCTGAAAGTTCCTGACATGAATGGTTCTGGATCTGCTTTAGTTAGCTCCTGGGTATGAGAATCTAAGCTGTTTTGACACGTAAAATCCTAAAGAGCCTCATTTGTTGCTTACCTTAAGACTGTTTGCTGCCCTGCAGTATGTGAAGAAGAGCATCCACAGAGGATGTGGCTAAGATAAAGCCCCTTTTCTGAAGGGACAGATTATGAAACCAGAGTTGTAATTTGTTACGCAAAGTAAAATGTCATTGCTCATGATGACAAATCTAATTTCAGCTTATTTGATGTGACCTTTCCTGGTGATCTTTGAGAAGGATTTTAGTTATATTTGCTATCAACAACTAAGAGAGACAGTAAGCATCCTTGTTGAAAGACTTCCTTCACGAGGTGATCAAAGATAGATTTCTAGGGTTCAGGGTTCAGGCTTAAAGGCCAGCTTCTTCCCTGCCCTCACCAAAAAAAAAAAAAAAAAAAAGGAAAAAAAATCTATATCTAAAATACTATTTTAGATAAAAGCTTCCAGGTAGTTTTCATTACAGCCATAATAAACTGTAGATATTCATTTCCACCAGCTGGAATGAACAGTAACTACCAAGCACAAACCATTGCACAGCTATTCTGGAAATTCAGCGGAAAGGTCTTGACAACATAAGAGACTGTTCTCATAAATACTTCCTTCTGCATATTGGGTGTACAGCGCCTGAGCTGTGAAACACAGTACCACGTGGCTCTGTATTTTATCAACTCTTATGTCATACACAGTAAGCTGATTTGCCAATTCACTTAAAATCTTTTTGAAGTGATATATGCTTTAACTCTGGTGAATTCTTTAGTCTTGAGCTTTGCAGATTTTTGGGCTTTACTTATTTAAAGCTAACTTTTCACCCTGCCTTATGAAGATCTGGATAATAACACACGATCTGCCTTCTCTGTATGTTATTTGTCAGGCTTGGATGGTAGGAGTTTTAAAAAGAATAGGAAAAATAGAAGGAAGTATAATATTCTTCAGTGACTTCTAATCAGAACAGATTCATACATGTCTTAATGTGTATTTAAGCAAGAGTACAAAACCGGGCTATTAGTTAAACTATTTTCCTCGGATGAACAGATATCAACCACGCACTGAGAGTGCTCTGGTATTTCAAAACTGCAGAGCAAATGTACATAAAACTTACAGAAACTTCTGTAATAAGAAAACTACTGATTTTCTTTGCAAGAAAAAGTAAGAAAAACACACAAAGAGAGAAAAAACTGCATCAGAATATTAGTTTTCCTATTGGATAAAGGATGATAGATGTTTGTTCCACAATATTAAAACATCAGAGTTGTAAAAGATAAAGCTATACAAACACCAGATAATATCAGATGTATTTGCTTTGGCCAGTAACAGAATTTCTACCAGCATAATTCTGTCAGGCCCACAAGACCCTCATGAATGGTTTATTCCATAACTGAAATAAGAAAACTATAAGTCTAATACTTTATAATGAGCCTGCAGGACAGAGGAGGATAACATTTTTTTAGATATACCATGAGATTTTTTATAGTCTCATTAGGTTGGAAAACTTTTAAAAACCTTTTTCATGTAATTTTTGTAACATCTCTGGCAGCAAGAATTCCAATTATGAGGGATTAAAAGACCCAACTTGAAGGAAACAAAAAGTCAATTACTCCCTCTCCCCAGCTTTACTGCCCTGAAATTCACACAACTTGTGTCACGCTGCAGCAGAGAGTTACCAGGAGGATTAAAAAAATGGCATCAGCTTCTGTCATTCACAGACAGTGCTGAATGGATCTACTTTAAGTCAGTAGGTAAATCTCTTAAAAGTTCAGTAACTCCCTGCTCTTGTAGCTTTCCCCAAATTTCATGAAAACCATAAGTCAATGGGACACCTCAAGGGTAGAAGATTATTTGAAGGTGAAGAGCATATATACACAAACCTATATAAAGTAGCTGGTTGTTATTGTTCTTCCTCTTCTTCCTCTTCTTCTTCCTCCTCTTCTTCCTCCTCTTCTTCTTCTTCCTCTTCTTCTTCTTCCTCTTCTTCTTCTTCCTCCTCTTCCTCTTCCTCTTCCTCTTCCTCTTCCTCTTCCTCTTCCTCTTCCTCTTCCTCTTCTCCTTTTCTCCTTTTCTTCTTTTCTCCTCTTCTCCTTTTCTCCTTCTTCTCCTTCTCCTTCTTCTTCTTCTTGTTATTATTACTACTACTATTACTGTTTTACAGGAAAGGATACCATAATTCCAGAAGAATACTGCCTGCTCCTTACTTTACTGTCATCTTTGTACCACCTAAACCGTACTTTTGAAGTTTCATCAAGTAGAAAGGGATACAGACTAGCAGAGAGGTCAAGTTCTCACAGACTTGGAAGAGAAAAAGATCCAAGGCATGTTCTGGGTCATAACTACACTCAATTCTGGTCATATTTTTAAGAGTTGTGTATTAGAATCATACAATCACAGAATGATTAGCGTTGGAAGGGACTCCCAGAGGTCCCAGAGGTTCAACCCCCTTGCAAGAAGCAGGGACACCCCCAACTAGATCAGGTTGCTCAGGGCCTCATCCAACCTGGCCTTGAATGTCTCCAGGGATGGGGCATCCACCACCTCCCTGGGCAACCTGTTCCAGTGCTCCACCACTCTTACAGTAAAGAACTTTTTTCTAATATCTAATCTAAATCTCCCTCCCTTTATTTTGAAACCATTACCCCTTGTCCTGTCACAACAGGCCTTACTGAACAGCCTCTCCACATCTTTCTTGTAGGCAAACATTTAGGTATTTGTGTATCATATACTGCTTCTAAACATACAAACTTTGAGTGTACATATAAAGATGACGCACAGATAAAAGAGGAATCTTAAAGATACCGGTTCAAAAAGTCATATGTATTATCTCCCTTGAAACAAAAACTATGCAGGTGCTAATGGCTTTCTAGATCAATAAACTTGAAAAAGTGCTCTTTTTTAAACTTTTAAAGTTTCATCTCAGAAAAAGTTACCACATCACGTAAAAAATTTACTTCTAAATTCATTCAAGTTCAATTTCTGCTTTGCTTTATTGACACTGTTAAGACATTTCAAAACAATGAACAAGTACAGAAAATAAATCTTCACGATATTTAACTTCTTGGTTGCAAGCAAAAAATAAAAAATATTGACTCTGACCAACCTTCATTTTCTTTTACATGTTAAAAAAAATACATCAGGAATATACAAAGGTGCTATTTTCCTGTCAGACCCAACTTGCAAGAAAATTAAGAAACACCAGCCTAATCTCTTCAGTAGAAGGTTGTTTGCTGGCTGAAGGTTGTCAGGGTGTTCATTTCACTCAGCACAGCTCTTCGCAGCCAGCAAGCTCTCGGGCTTCCACAGGACCTGTCATCGTGCAGGAGGAGCATCTCTGCGCACGGTGTGTATGGTAGGATGACATGCCTGTTGCCATGGCTACTGAAACAAGTGGGAAGAGGTGCCTGTCAGGGACCAATTTACTTCTCCAGACTGGCACTGCCACCAAAGGGAAGGCAAACTCGCCCATAAATCTCAGCACAGACTAAACACCAAGCACAAATACCATAAATTTACACACAAGTGTTCTGTGCAGGTAATGCTTCTAAAAATACTATTGCACATGAAAGCCTTTGCTCCAACATTATCTTATCTGCAAAAGGAGATTTAAAAGATATTCCACTAGTAATAATACAGTTTGCTTCTTTTTATGATTATTTATTTATTATTTATTATAATTATTATTTTTAACGCTCTCCAGTATCTATATTAATTAACTTCTACTGTAGTAACATTTCTATTGTAGAACAATAAAGATAATTCTGTATTGCTTAAGCATCTAGATATAATTCATTTTTTTATTTAGACCAACTCCAAAGGACTCCATTATTACTTAATACAACAAAGAATAATACATAGGGCACTGCTCAAATTAGAAAAGGGTTTTCAGTATATGTTGTTAAAATGTATATACTTAAAATGTATCTAATACACATGTGATATATTTAAATTTATGAATTTATTATAAATTGCTGTAATTATAAAATTTAGTTTTTTACTATTTAGTTTGAAACACAAGTAAAGAAATAAGAATGCTATTTCAATGCTTGCTATATAAAGATGCACAGCATTTAATTTATTAAAAAATCACTCAAGTCCAGTTAAAATAACATTGAAAAAATGGTAATTTTAAAATTTAATGTTCAGTCTCAAGAGTCTTGAACACTTTATTGCAAAAGTTTGAAAAAAAACTGTAGCAGAAAATGTGTTTTGCTAGATTATATTTGGCAATCCATTTTTAAGCTAATTGCACAGCATAAGCATTTTACTAATGCTTGCCTATAGTGCTTTCTCTCATAGTCTGCAGATCCATAACAGGTGAAAACTCCAAATACATATTAAAATGTGAACTATACTCTCTATTTATTTTGCTTGTTTACTTAGCAATGCTTAGAAACAGACTGTTCGTTGTTACTTTGTCCCAGACCTCCTTGTGCCACCCTTGAACATTCAGAAAACAATATTAGTTACAGGATTGCAGAAGAGTATGAAGGTGTTCAGTACCTGGGCATCAGAGCAATCAAAACCTTCCTGGGAAATGATCCTCTGAATGGACTCAAGTAGCCTTGTGTAAGCACTGTTCATATAACTGTTGGTAAGAAGAAATAGTTTAGTAACACATTTTATTACTTTCCTATATGCCTTTAGCAGCTGTATTAAAAATCAATATAAGGAGATGCAGCTTTCAGTCTGAAAGTGTCATACAGAAGAAAGTTCCGTTGAAGATAAAACCCAAACCTCTTTGAATATAGTAGACATCATAAGCAGTTGCGATTGGTTCATGTTAACTAGTTCAGTGCTCAGACATTAAGTGAAAGCTAAGATCTCTGAAGATTAAGTTAACTTAATTATGTCAGGCTCACTTACATCGAGAAGATTAATGATTTAATATACCAATTTAAAGTTGAAACCATTACAGAATAGTACTAATCTTCTGTAACTGACAATAAGCTACCCAACTGTTATTCCACATATACCTAATCAATGTTCTGATGAACAGAGTTGACTTCCTATTACTGAAAACTTTCACATATACAACAATCAAACCAACAAGAAAAGAGACAACATTTTCACAGAATCACAGAACGTTAGGAGTTGGAAGGGATCTTGAAAGATCATCCAGTCCAATCCCCCTGCCTGAGCAGCATCACCCAGATTAGATCACACAGGAATGCGTCCAGATTGCTCTTGAATGTCTTCAGAGATAGAAACTCCACAACCTCTCTGGGCAGCCTGTTCCAGTGCTCTGACAGTTTTCACTGCTTAAAATTTTCACAGTTTAAAAGCTCACGTAGTTAATTTGGGTGGGTTTTTGTTTGCTGTTTTCTTTTTCTGATACCGAAACAGAGCACAAGATACCTTCTGTTATGTTATGCTTCCCTTTTGTATCCATACACTACAGGCCATGCTCTCCAGCCCCCAAGCTAACACATACTCCTCACTAGGCCAAATGCCTTCTCTCTCTTTTTGGATATTCCTTTATCTTTTGGAAAAGATAGAAACTACTGCTCACCGACATTAGGAAGGAACCTGCAACTACTTCATAGCCACAGCCGTATTACACTATGTGGTCTTTGTCACCAAAGGAATATTTTCATAGTTATGTATCTATCCCTTATTTTGCTTACTGCACTATCAGAGAATATACTTGCCAATTACTGATTTAATAATAAATTACTTTAAAAAGTTTAAGTTTAATAAGATACCTTGCTAAAATAGCAATGGTTTACTTGACTTTGGATCATGCTGTGTAAATATGGACATGAAAAATATTGTGGAAACACTATTTATAAAAACAGTGGCAATATTTGGCAAAATATTTAGGGAAGGAAATAAGATATTTCTTATTTAATAATTTCTAGTCTTTTTTGGCTTTGTTACTAAACACTGTTTAATTATGATAATGAGTTTAAACAATTCCTTCTTTTAGCTTTTTTTTGTTGTTGTTGTTGTTTAGCAGTTTAGTAATGGACAAAGCAGGAGCTAGCAAGAAGGTATCCTGGTTACAACGGAGCCTCTGACTTCTCTGTTGATAGTTTCCAAGCAGTTAACAAAGGTTAGGTTATCAAGTGTATGACAAATAGCCTTATTATGTATAAGGAGACCCCATTAGGCAAGACAGTTAAACCTGTTTAATCTAAATTTATCAGTAAATTAAGATTCTAGATAAATACATTCTTTTTCAAAAGCACATACATTCTTAAGGTAAAACTCAGAATATTGAAACACAAGTTTCATTATTTTATTTCCCTTGATTACCAAACTCTCTTTTGATAATTGCAACCGAACAATGAGGACAGAAGTAGGGGGTAGAAAGAGAACCTTTTCTGAGATGCACAGAATTATTACAGAGGATATTTCTGCCTTCTGTTTAAGCACCAGCTTTAGTAACACAACAAAAAGGACATGAGAATATCCTAGCAACAACCACGGGAAAGCAGTTGTTGTCTGCACAACCCCATTAACCTGGTCCTAGCATTAGGGCCAGATGTATCTGCCCTTCCCTAACATAAAAAATAATGAGATAAGAAAGAGAGGGCTTATTCCTTCTTTTGGCACCAAACACCCAGTCCCATTTACTACTTCCTTTAGGAGAACAGACTTCCCTCTCAATCTGTTTTCAACTAATATTTATCATGGGGCAATGAGCTTCCACCCACACTGATTATCCAAGGGACCCCTGTAATCTAATTTAGTCATGAGGTACCAGAACCACATACAGTACAGCCAACACAGCGCTCATCTCCCTCTGTTGAAGAGCATATACACACATGTGCATGTAGAAACTCAGGAAAGAAAGATTAAGCCAACCTTTAAGATGAAGAAATGGTATATATAACCTCCAAATCTGATCTTCAATTGCAAAGTAAAAAGGAAGACAGTAACTTAATTCAGTCTAATCTTTATCTCAATTTCGGTCAAAGAATCTCCTCTCTTTGAAAGTCTATAAAGAAGCCAAATTTCTATGTGGGTAGACAGAGGGAGACACGTATAGATATACATGATTTCTAAAGTGGCCCAAATAAAGCCTATGCATCTCTGATCCTGCACTATAATTATCTTGCATCAGACATCAGCTACAATTACAGAGACAGTACACTAACAGAAGAACGGTTTAAATAAAATAGGTTTCTTCATGTGACACCAGAAAATTAAAGCACCAAGACCATTTGGTCATTTTTACATGGTTCATGTGCCACAAAACATTACGATGAAGGGCCTTGCTCACTAATGCATGCAGCACTCTTTTTCAAAGGACTGTAAAATATATGTTTACTATACCCACCGTTTCTGTCAGAAAAGTATAAACTGTACAGGAAAATGTGACACATTACTTTTTGTTTGTAATATATTTTCTGCTTTAACTTCATAATCTGTTCTTTGTTATTATATCCCTCAGTGGTAAAAAGGAAATAGAGCAGAGGATTGTTCTTCTTGTTCCCCACTTCTTCCCAAAGAAAAGAAGTGAAGGGAAAGAGAGCCAAAACTATCATTTTCACTTCCTCCACAATATCTGTATTAGTGACAAAAGCAAAACATTCCTAGATTAAAAAAAAAAAAAACAAACATCATACCACTGATTTTGGTCTGCACTCCTACATGATTTAGGAGAAACTTTTATTCAGGAATGTCTTTACTGATAGGTATCTTGCAAAGCATGCCCTTGTCCTTAGAAAGTAATGAAATAATTTGCAAATATCCCATAATACACAGCCTATTAATAGTTAATTTCTGAAATAATGTATATCTCTTTATTTGAAAATGCCTTCTTATTTTTGAAGGATTTGTCAGCTTTCAGTATTAACACATCATCTCTCAACCTTTTGATGAATTAAAGTGAAAAAAAAGTTTTTAGATAATTTCTGAACTTTAAGTAGTTTTTTGGTAACAATATTTTTAGTTCCTTCCAGGATATCAGTACTATTTTTTGTGGTACTGTCAGCCTAATAGATTAGAGATTTTACAATGTTCTATAGGTAATGAACATTATGTGACCAGGTGGTTTTTTGGCTATGCATCTAAGACCGTAGTACGAGAACCTTATGTTTAAGAAATGATATAAAGTGGAACCATGCTACTTGGTGATGCCCACACACCTCATTCACTGTAAGACTGGCTAAAAGAGGTAAGCTCAATCTTAGATCTTCAGGCAATCAAAGATGATGTCTAATACAAATTGTTGACTTCTTTTGTTAGGGTTAACTGTGACTATCACGTTACTTTCTGTCAAATCATTGTCTAGTTATTCAATAGAACAGAAATTATTACTATTCTATAATATAGCAAAGTTAACTGTAGAAGCCAGAAGCACCGTATTGATTTTACAAACATTAATGTCAACAAACCACTATGCTTTCACTCCGTCTTTAATAAACTTTCTTTAATGAAATCATTCACAGATGACTGTGAACTTGTTTTCATTCCTTGAGAAAGGAATGCTTCCTTCAGAATTTCATCACAGTATCTGTAAAAACTACTGTATAGGCCTGTTGGGTTTCTGTAAAAGCATAAATGTTTTGGGTGCAGTGAAATAATTGGTAACATTCATATTTAGTATTAGATTTAATACACTGTGACTAATGTGTATTAAAGAATCACAGAAGATAGGGATGAAAAGGACCTCAAGAGGTCAGGTAGTCTATCTTCTTGCCCCAAGGCAAGATGAACTGCACCTAAACCATCTCTGACAGATATTTACCTAACTTGTCCTTCGAAATTTTCAGTGATGGAGATTCTACAATACTTCCAACCTGTGTCTGCAAGGCAGCTCCTTCTCATGCTAATCATTAGAAGTATATCTCCTTCTTTCCAGCCTGTATTTCTGTGGCTACAGTTTACTGCAGCCCATTACTGTTTTTCCTACCCTCAGCAGACAACAGTACTACCCTCTGTATGTCAGATTTTAACACACTTGAAGACTCTGCTTATGCTTGTTTAAGAACTTCTGTTCTACTATCACAGGCCACATATCTCAGTCCTACAGGTATACCCATCTTTACAACCTCTAACTGGTCCAGAGTTTTTGTTAGGAGTGCTATAAAAAACTGCACAGCCTTGTTATGGCCAAGCATAAGTACTTTGCATGTCTTCTACATTAAATTCCAGTTTATCACCTTCATGTTTTTAAATTATGCTTTTTGGTAGCATTAACTCCACCCCATAACACTTCTAATGCATTTTACATTCAAGATACTTTATAACCCCAGATTCTGAAGACTTGCTACACGATTTTATCTGTTCAATTAATTATCCCTACTAGTATGATACTCAGCATGTTTTTACTGAATTCCATATAGTTTATTCCAGAGCACTGACCTATATCTTCTTGAATTCTAATTCTATTGTATAATCTGCATGCAATTATTCCTTGCACTTTTTTTCCAAATTTGATATTACAACTGGAATAAAGGCACCCATTGCTTGCGATACATATCAAGCCTAATTAGTACTAGATTATTACTAGACCTAACACTGGGATAAAACCTGGTACTTCACTCAGATTCAGTCGTGACTCAATGACAGCTTATTTAGAAGATAAGAATTTCACAATCAACATGACAAAATCAAAACTGTCACACCAGTCTATGTTCCTCCTTTGACACATTCTCAGTGGAGAATATCTCCTGTTTTATTTTAGAGTCTTCTGAACCCAGTTGAATAAGCAAACAAAGGAAAAAGCTACTGAGTGAAACTACCCTAGAACTTAAAAATAGGTAATATTTTTTCTGGCATTTTTCAGAGCACTGATATTATTCCACAGATGTCTTCACCCTCACCTCTTCTTAAAGAAAGGTATTTCTTTGGCCTTTTTGACTTTGTAGAACTTTGACAATTCTATACGTTTTATTGATGAACTTCATTATGACCCAGCTTGAAAACATTTATGTATTTTCTAACCTGATCTTTCCTAAGATAAAGTGAATAGTCCAATTTTCTGGCATTAACTGTGCAGCATAATTGGACAAACAGCTTTTCTCCACTTCCATAATTTAAAAAAACTCCAGTTATACAACACTGATGAATAGAGGGTGAAATTCTAATTCAGTTAACTTTTTAAATGTGTTTCAAAATTGAATGACTGTAATTATAAGACTCTTAAATCTTCCATTTTTCTATAATGAAATAATATTTATTTCAGAGGCTGTAATTCTGAAAATTTCTTATTCTACCTTGACCTAGGGAAACCTTTCTAATATATGGAATTTAAAACTAGTGGTGTTTGTGGTCTGGAAACCAATAATCAAAGCCAGAGGACAAACGAAGGAAGAGACATACACATCTCTTCATAAATTCCATGGATTTCTGTCTGAGTTCACTATTACCAACATGTTCTTTATTTTTCCCTGCCTTTTATCACGTTACATTGTGGTCTAAGAAAAGTATGCTAAAAATGGTGGCTGTTTGTTACTTTGGCACCTTCCTTTCCTCTCCTCTCAAAAATACAAATTTTTAAGTTCCTTGGTAGAGGCTTCTTGAAGGAGACCTATGTTGTGGTTGCAGGGAGAAGAAAAGGAGACAAGATTTTCAAAATCTATCTTTATTTGATCTTGTTCCTCACCTCATCACCCTGTGTTCTACCATTTTGCCAAGCTAACTAATCTTTGCATTGCATTCAAATTAAGAATAGAATTCATATGTTAAGAATGAGCAGCTTTTATCAGAAAAGCAGAGAAAGAAAATATCAGATTTAAGGGAACGTTATAAAGTCAAATGCATATAAGTTAGTTCATTTCCTATATTATACATATGAGTTAACTTGATTGTAAAGCAAAATGTACAAATATTTGACAGCCCTTCTAGTTAGTTAAATTAAGCTCAGAGCCATAAGGCATTCTAGTTTGCTAGGGAAAAGACAAAATGGGAGTTAAATTGCTCAGTAACAATATAAACACTTGCAACCTATCTGTCAGAGAAACTTGTGCCTATCCTCTATGGACCTGCTACTAAAAATATAATGAATTTTACATAATATATAAATATATATTCAAATATTTACTAGAGAAAGAATAAAATAAAAAGAATAAAAAGTTCTCTAATTTCTCCTTTTTTTCACATGGCAAGAGTTTATTTTATAAACCAGTGACATTTGGTCACATAACAAAGAAACAAATTACAAAGAAAGTTGGCTTTTGATTTTCTACTGCACTAAGAAAGGTGCTTCCTACTGCACTTCTTCCATAAATCTCAGTTTGTCTATTTGAGTGTACTGTAATGATAATTAATCACAATAAAGCATGCTGTACTACTACTTCCAGGAGTTGGTCCTAGAGACTGTAAAACTAGGTATATTAAGTGACTGGGCTGAACAAAGAGACTGCTTTTCCTTATTTGATGTTTGACTTGACTTGAAATGTCTCTAAGAAAGATACAATGAATGTATGTGCTACAGGCTAATATGAGTCTTCCCTACTGTCACTCCTTTTCTCTTGGTCTTACTTAATTCATTACTTACAGACATAAACCATAACAAATTATTCATTAAGAGAAGAGTTTATGATTTTCTCTGGAAGTAGGGGGGTTGTGGAAGACATAATTAGTGATTGTAATTCTATTCATAGTATTTTGTATTTTCCTTAGGTGAAGCTGTAGGATGTAAGAAGTACAAGTCACATAACAAACTAATCTGATATAGCATTCTAAGCTATGTAGGTCAAGGATGGCCTGTCTTCTTAGCCCAAAAATCTGTATGTGTATCTTCCTAAGAATGATAGCCACCTGACACACATATCTCCAGAAGCCGATGGGGCATGGTGCTCAAGGAGTAGTTCACAGACAGATAGTAACTAGTTTTCCTTAGTCCCCACACTCAGCTGTCAGCAGGGCTGGGCTGAACATGCATCTGTGTCCTAGGCTGTCCTAGTAACATCTGCCTTAATTGTCCCTGCCAACTTGCTTTCCTCCACAGCAGAGGAGTCAGTATACTGAGCTGTCTCTGTACCACAGACGCTATGTTGCTAGTCCCAGCATGTAGCACTGACAAAGAATCACAGAGTAATTGCAGGGGTTGGAAGGGACCTTGAGAGATCATCGAGTTTATGAGAACCATTGCTGAAATTCTTGAGAGTCATGCATGGCTAAAGGATTTTTCACAACAAGTGTGGATGCAAAATGTCATTTATTATTAATATGCAGACAAAATTTGAACACACAAAAGAAGCATGTGGTATTACAACTTACTGTGCTTTCTTTTTAGGTGAAGAAAACTCTTCAGGAAGGTAAAAACTGTGCCATTTTATGGGTTGAAACAGTTCTGGAGACATTGTTTTAGAAACATCATAATAGTGGCCAAACTTTGTAGATGTTGTTGGGCTGGTCTGTGGAAACAATAATAGTGATTACAATAACCTATTAAACTATTATCTGTCAAAAGAAAATAATTAACTAGCAATACACTTGAAAGAAAACTATTTTTTTCTCCACTCAGCTTAGTACGAGCTTCAACGTGGTAACATTTACTATTAAGTTTTGGTTCCCCATGTATCCATTGTATAATGTGAATTTTTCACATAATTCAACCCTTATTTTTCCAAGTTGGATCACCAAAATGCAGCCAGATACTTAAAAGAGTGTATTTTTGCACATGTTCTAGACATATGATTGGAGATTTCAAAAGGCCAGATACATGAAACATGCTGAACATATAACATGTTCCACCTGATTTTTCAGTATCTGGGAATCATATCGTGCTACAGAAACATTTTCAGACTTTTTTCAGAAAAAGTTTGACTTTGTTTATGATCAATAAGAAAAAGTACCATTGCATCTTCATGTATCAGATTTTAATAGAAAATTATAAAAAAGAGAACACTACACAGACATTACACACAATACCCATGGTTTACTGTAATGAGTTTTAATCAGCTCTCAGTTTTTGATATAGAAAACATCATAGTCTGCCCCTGTTTAATATACATCATAGGAGGAATTTCACATTTTTAATACGTTTTTCTGGTAAATAAACAGAGGAAATGAATGAATAATTTTGTTCCACATTAATGGAGTTCATCACGAAACCTGCAAGTATGTAGTAGCTGACTGCTACAGGAATTGAAGTTTTTGCTCTTCAAGTAACAGTCCATTTTCTTCATTATTTTTGCCCTTTCCATTAAAAAAAAAAAAAAAGCAAAGCTATTCTGGCAAGAACAGCCAAGCAGAGTAAACCTCAGAGGCAAGTTAGTTCCTTCCAGGGAAGGAAAACATTTGGCACAAATATAAACCACTATATTGTATTTTTAAATATAAACAGCTCAGTGTTTAAGCAATACTAAAATCAATCTTTAGGTTACAGCACAAACATCACTGATAAGATTATCTGTTATAACTGTTCTAACTCTTTTGAGGAAGGAGTTAATTTAGAATAACCAAACAAATTTCGAAATACAAGTATCAATCAAAACCATAAAATTTCTAACTGGCAAAATGCCTGGACCAACAAAGGTGCTGGATCTTAGACTTCTAACAGAAGCTTTGCAGGTCATGAGAAACATCACCTATTAGTTTATTTTGAAGACATCTGCACTAAGCCTGACTGCATCTGAAGTGTGAGTTGTACAATGCAGGAATGCGCAGAAACTTGTTAAAATAATTTTTCTATCTTCCAGCTCCAAGACTTACTGCTTAGCTGTATCTTCCATAAAAGCCACAAGCCCCCTCACATTTTAAATGATAAAGTACTAAAATAAAATAAAATGGTTGCGAAAGAAAACAGGTGAGGCAGAAAAGGCAAGAGATGAAAGTATTAGGGATGTTGAAGACATAGTCACATTGCAGAATTGAACACTTTTTAAAGGTTGTTCTGAAGAGAAGTTTGGAGTGGTAGTTAAATGAAATGCTATGTTGTTTGTACTTGAAAGTATGGAATTACTTTTGAGAAGTGACCGGAAATGCCCCCGATAATTTCAAGATTCTCAGTAGGTTCTGTAACAATTTGCAACATTGTATAAAGATTTTTCTTTTAAGCAGGCCAAAATTTACATTTTATTCACTATCTCAAAGTTGAGGAGGGTGTTGCGTGGATGAAAGAAAAATTCTTTGGAACTTGCTATTCTTGCCATACACAGGAATGACAATAAGTATACTGAATTATTACAAGAACGGGATCTCGATTTTTTTTGTGCATTGAACACCAAATTTTTTAGTTCCAACTCAGATTATTACAGAAAGCTTGTCATTTTCATAAACCTTGGTCTTGCTAATAAAATAAGTACTAGAACAGTAAAAAAGAAAGAATACAGACATACCAGACATGGTCATATATTAATAGTTAGCTTTCTGAAAGGAGTCAGGCTATTTAGTTTCATGATTTTATTTCATGCTTTGTTAAGATTCATTAAAACAATTTGATTTAGAGTAAATGTTTTGAAATAATTTGATTAGTGGATATTAGGCTGGTCAGTTATCAGAGAATACAAGACGTAACAATTATATGCTATCTTTCCAATGGAAAGAAGAGAATAACCAAACTAAACCCAAACTTTTCATTAAAAGAAATAATTAGTTTTTAATGAAAAATATCCACAAAATTTCTCAAGTACATCTAAGCATATAAGCTTCACTGAAAACAAAAAAAAAAAAGAGAAAAAATGTTCTCTAAATTAGTGCTCCAAAATATGTATCGGCACCTGATTTTTAAAGAAGGATGCTCAACAGAAGTTAACAATCTATCAAAATCTAAATATTTTTAATTAAAAATGTAACTTTATTTAAAACAAGGATTCTGAAAGCAATTTAAACAGGGGGCTGTTCTTTGGCCTATAATCTATTCTTTATCCGGATTACAGATCAGAATGTTTTTACTGCGATCTCTGCCAGAGCTCATCTTTTTATTGTGTACTTCCAAGCCCCCTTAATGTTTTAGAAAGGCCTTGACTAACTGAACTTTGATCTGATGTCTTCATTGAGAAAAGCTCCAGGTTGCCCATTTCAGATGCAAATCCTTACTGAGGCCCAATAGAGTTTAGTAAAGACAGCAAAAAAGAAGAAACAAGAAGTTTCCAGGATCCTCTTTGAGAATCCTGAGGCACATTGGTGTCCTTAATCCACCCTGCTGCATGGATTAAGGTAGGTGATAACCTCTCTTGATTCAAAAGAATAAGCACAGTGCCTACAAACTGGGTGGAGACTAGGATTTGGCTATAATAAAACACCATGCAATAAAAGCTCGGTCTATGTCAGAAGCCTATGAATAGGCCTCAATGTACTGCATTCCCAGGCTTAGCAGGGAAGCTTGCAAAAAGCCTACCTGAATCAAGTAAGCATGAATAATCTGCCTTAGCAGAATGACCATGGAGAGTGCGAAGCAGAGACTTGCCATTCCTCTTAAATTTGATCTGATAAATTTATCAGTGGATTGGAGGCTCAAGCCTGTTCTTTCCGGGATTCCTATTTTGCACAAGGAGAAATATACTAAGTTGTCAGAGAGCAGAGCGTGCTTTTATGCTACCGTCTGCTGTTAATGTTTCTAATTGCAATACTAATGTGCTAGAAATCTCAGATTTAGGATGAATCAAGGCAGAAAATTGATTTCATGCTGTGACAGTTTATATATTGCCCCAAGAACATAAGCAGTTCATTCAAAAAAAAAAAGAAAAAAAAAATCACTGTCTTGCATCACAAATGGGCTCTCCATATACTCAAAAGTTTAAATGAAATTAACCTCTGATACAGATGAAAATAACCAACCAGCAGAGGCACATCAAGTGCAACATGACCCATTACTCTGACAGATTTACTAAATATCATCTCTTTTTCTGATGTACAAGATATGTAGAGAGAAAATGTGACAGGTACCATGCATAAGAAAAGCAAAGTTACCCAGCTAGTCTATGTGAGGTCTAATAAATGAGAAGGGAATTATTTTAACTATTAACAAGAAAAATCTCTTGTACTACTTAGAAATAAAAACTGAATTAGGCATAAAAAATATGAAAAAGACAGCTTTTAATTGGCATCCTTCCTTTATATAAAGCCAGAGATTAAACAGAAAAGTTTTCTGCTAAACATGTTTAGAGTTGTAGTTAAAGCTATTTTCTCTCTTACATACTTGAAACTATTTGACAGTAATTTTTGAAAATGTATTAGTTTATTAGTTCAGTTTGGACAGTATACCTTTATTTGTTATTTTGTTCTACCAAAAGAAAATTTAAAGAATAAATAACAACCAAAGAAATTAATGAAATAATAGTACCAAGTGTATTAAACATCCAGGGTGCTGCAAGGCAACACCAGATTTTTTCCTCAATGAAGTATATTCACTGATCAAATCAATTTACCACAGTGCCAAAATTTTATAACTGCATTATAAAACATTGAAAAATGTAAATGTCAAATTTGCAAATTAGAAAATGATGATGAATTTTAGGGATATCTGGTTTAAGAATTTGACCCTCACTCGTAACTACTAAAAATATATTTTAGAACTAAATTTAATATATACACAAAAATACAGTACCTCAACTATACAGAATGATCAACATCCAATTCAGAAAGTGACAATGATAACAAGAAATATCCCACAAAAGATTGACCATTTTATTCTATCTTGCATGATCAAATTTCAATCATTGAGAACAAGTACATTAATTATTGTTGAGAAATAATATATTAGTCAACAAGGAGACTACTACTATGAAGTTAGGGAGGATGAGTGCACACTAAACTCGATTATTTACATGTTTTTCTATTTTGTTAGAATGACATGCAATTGTTTCCATATCAATGTATAAGGAATTCTGATAGATCTTAAAACAGACAAATTATTTTGGGGGTTGTTTGGAGTGGCACAGCAAGCTCTGCAATAATAAAATTGATGAGATTATATGATTACCCTGGAGGCTGTTTGATTTGGCACGTCACCATATATAAGTCTTTTCTGACACAACTATATAGCCATGTCTGTACAATTTCACAGAAAACCAAACATGCCAAGCCTTGTAAGATCACTTTGTCACATTCCAATTATGTTTTTTAAGAATACGACTGAACTTACCAGGCAGTTATGACCACATCTAAACCAGAATTTATAAATGTAGGCTAAACTGTAAAGACAAAACTAGCTTTCTGTTCTGGATAGAAAAAAAAAAAAACCTGTACTTTTATTAAATGTTGATTGTGACACTGTATTAAAGAGTGACCAGCCACTGCAGATATATTATTCACATAAAACTAAAAACTGTAAACTCTGAAAGACCACTGGGTTTGTTCCTTATATTCTCCCTGCCCAGTGATTACTTTCCAGTGACAACAAAGCTGATATAATCTCAAGTGCTTACTTTAGTTTTTATGCACATGGATAAGCAGGTCAACAGCTTGCTCTAACACAGTTCTTGTACTAGAGAGAACTAGTAGGTAATGTTGATTAAACCTCCTTAAGTAATTTGTTCACAACTAAATTTTAGCAAAGTGGCCAAATTATTCAAATGTTCATAAAAAGCTGACCAACAATAACTGAAAAATCCTATGGAAGATTAATTTTTTTTTACTTTTAAATTATTGTTGTTTGTATTACATTTTACATGTCCCTGAAATTCCCTTTCTGTCTGAATCTCTAGTAATTAAAAAAATAAAGATACCCTCAGGAAGTAAGACTGTAACACTGTCCATTAGCAGTTCTGTTGTCTAGTTTCTACTGAAAAGTGTTTGCTTTACAAATCCATTTTATCTGCACAAGGAAAAATTATGAAAAGCTGCTTACCTCCATTTTTGGTAAATTTTGGTAGCGCCAGGCTATTTTCATAGAATCCTGAATATCTTCAGGTTTAACAACTGTTGCTTCTTCTCCCAATTCCTTCTTGTGTGAGTCATCAAGCAAAGGGGCTGGAAGTTCCTACAGGTGGAAAGAATGTCAGCTATCTACAGTAGAAATGGTAGTTAAGATTTTTGTTCCTCCACCAAGTTAGATAATACAGTTATTTTAATATAATGGACAGATGGAAAATCTGTAACAAAATTTGATTAAAATAACTTTCTGAAAGACTGACATGAAAAATATGAAGCGTGAAAAATCTCTATGCAATTATTATGGGAAAAATTAATTATACAAAAATATGAGAATTTGGAATCTCACACTGTATATTCTACGCAAGCAACATGTCTTCAGTGGCATGAATATTCCTTTTTAAAAAACCCTTCTGTTTCTGAGAATTGGTAAATTCCACGCATAGTGAATTCAAGCTTATTTTATAAGATCACTTTTCTTTTGTTAGCTTCTGTAAGTCTTTCAAAAAGTATTCAACAGACCATAATAGCCTGCAGACATTGGCTGAAAACAACTGTAACAGTATGGTTTAAATTTTCTTTTCTAGTAACCATTTGGCATGATATCTACTAATGACAGAACAACACAAGGAAGTAAAAGGAAGGGTCAAACATTTAATCCTGTAACTTACTTTTGTAAATTTCTAATGCAAAGATTTTTGGCTTAAAAAAATCCCCAACCAAATAAAACCCTCATAAAACAATGCACACTGGTGGATTTAATTGTTCTATGTGGACAGAACGGCAATTTTGACTTAGCTCTAGATTACAAACAGTGTTTTATTACAAATTTTTTGATTTTGTTGCACTGCTGAAAAAGTTAACAGCATTGGATGGACATGAGGCACAGTACTCAGAATTTATGTACTGGGCTTCTATACCTAATCGAGGAATTAAGTGCAACCAAGTTTTCTGACCCAACTTTTATCACACATCTGTGTAAACTGGAGGGCACGGGAACTCTCAATCTGCTTAAAATAGATCAAGATATATTTGAAAACCAAGTTTCCATGAACTAAACCTTTGAGAGAGAGTCTAAATGTGGTCTCAAAAATATACAGAGCTAGTATCTTTGTTACAAAGCACTATGTGTGAAGAAATCAACCCCCGAATTTGCCAGCTTTAGAAGATGTATCTCAGTCGAAATGTGGGATATGCATGAAACACTCAACACAGGCAAAGCTGATATTGACCATAAACATCTAAATGACATTCATGGCTTTATGTAGGCAGAGGCTGTACATACAGAATATAAATGAATCTATTTGTGGTTTAGTATTATGCTAATCCAGGAGAGAAAACCTGTAGATAGTGCAGTATGCAATATTATGAAGAACACATGGTAACTTTGTTTCTTTAATGTAAATCAACATAATATCTACAAATATTGACAAACCTGAGAACAAACGTTTCTAATTTCAGGACAGTTGTTTCTGTCTCTGCAGCTGGTCACTCTGACATAAAAGGCAATGGAAACTCTGGAAACTTTTATGTAATTACTTCAATAAATTTGCAGAAATAGAACAACTGTACCTATCTGTTTCAGCAGCTAAGTAGATGATGCAAGCCACATCCCTGAGCAAATTATTTAATTTTTTTACTTTCTTTTTGCAGAAGAACAGCAAAAGCCTGGTAAAGGCTCTTCATGACAGAGGTTATATAGTTACATTTCTTAAAGCTTCTTTAAAAAATACACTTGTATATAGTAAATGGGCATTACTATAGTTGTAAAAATTAAGCTTTATGGGTAGGAAAGATTATAGTTTTAAGTTAGTATTGACAGCTTTCATTACATTTACATTTTTGTGAGATGTTTCAGTAGGAAAATAAATTTACTTTTGTCAAAGTTTCCATATATCTACCCTGAAAGAAGGGGTAACTATCAAGCCAAAGACAAAGATTTCTGACAGACAAGAGAAAACGAAAACAGAATACTGTACTGAAAGGTTCTGAGAAAGTATAAATACAAACATGAGCTGACAGCAAGCCAATGCATTTCACATATATGCAGAAACAAATTATTTGCATTTACTTCCAAGAGCATTATATAAAGGATTTTTCTAAAAAATGTGTAATTTTGAATTTCTAATTTTGTAACTTAGATTTCAACAACAGTCAACTAATCTTCTTTTCCAATTGAAGGGATATTTTGAAAATAAATTTCTGAACAGTTAAACTATTATGCAAATTTAACTTCCTAATACGGTTATTAATTGATTTAAGCTGGCTAATGTAAAAAGGTCTTTCTTTTTCAGCGAAGAGCTGTTGATAAGTGATCATCTCAAAATATTGCTCAGTTATAGTAATTAAAAATAAAATAAATCTTTCTTTTAAAATAAGTTCTGTAAGAAGTTATTCCATGGGCCAAAACAATGTTTCGAGACATCTCTTCCTTTCAGTCCCCAACATTGCCTGTTCTCAGGTACTACCTGCAACTCTTTATAGTAGTAGATAGCCTCTGTTTCTCTGAAAACAAGTGCCAGCCACAGTTTAGAAGAGATGATGACATCCTGTCTGAGCATTTCATCAAACTCCCTGCTTCAGATCCTACCACTGATAAAACAAGTTGCTACCTTATCCTGTTGTACTATTACTTGCAGCTCTCACATAATCTGTAAAGACAAAATTTTACCATTCACCTTTACTTTGAGAAGAACAACATCAATATTTTCTTAAAACCATTTAATAGTTTTTCTTCTGGAGAATCACTGCAAAGGACTGTCACTTGTACTGCTGGCTCATTGATATTGTATAATTGTCCAAGACAGATCTGAGACAAGGACATTTAGCTATATACATTTGCTTTTATATAATCACACATAACGTATGATTTACAGAGGCTGTATTTTGCACTAAAGTAGAGCATGAGGTCAAGACAACAAGGGGCGAGAGGTTCTCTAGGTATTACGGACACAGTATTAGCTACTAACACCCTGAGGTAACACTTTTAAAAGTTCCTGCTTTGCACTCAAACACAGAACAAACCCATCTTACATGGCACTGGATGAAAAGGAGACATTACATGTACTACCTGCTGGGTCCCAAGAAGCTCAGCTCAAAACCACCAGACAGAGAAGCTATCAGTGCAATACAATTAGGCACCGTGGTATGCCTTAATTGTTACTAAGAATGAAGCAGATTAAGAGATCAAGAAAAAATGGTTTCATCTGAAGCTGATAAAGATTTTGGCTGCCAGAAGTAAAAACCTATCTACAGATCCACCTGATAGATGGATAGCCTTTTTTTGCTAATACAGTTAACCTTAAAGTTCTGATGTAATAAGAAACATTTAACATTATAAAATGATTGTTTAAATGTGACAAAACGCCACAAGGGAACCCAGGACTCAGCATATGCATCAGCCCCAGTCTGCCGTGTACTGTATTTTGCTGTCCCACAGAAGGAACCAAGTGCACCTGAAGAACTGTCTCATACCAAGACCAACTCCTATTTCCTTGTTTGCTTTTCCAATATGCACTTACCTAATAACTACCATCCTCAACTGAAGAACAGATGTACCACATTCTTGTCTCTATGCAAGAAACATGTTCACATTATGCACTGAGGCATTTCTTGAGCTACTAGGTCTTACAGCCATGTTTCTATCCCAACAAACACCTTGCTCTAAACCAAACAAATTCTGAATTATATTCTTGAATGGTTATGAACTTTAGGGTCTCTCAGTAGGCTTTGTACATAACTCGGCTGCAATCAGGAAAAGGTGCTGTACCTTTGGAGCCAACTGTACTTTGAAGACCAACTGCTTGAGCTTCAACTGGCACATTTACTTCATTAAATACATTCCAAGATGTTTTAATGAAGCACACATAAGAAATAAAATTCCCATTTTATTCATGATCTATATCTAATTTGAGCATATTTCAGATAAAGATTAATGAACAGAGTTAATAAAGATTGTTTACCTCTAGATTTGCACACTAATTTTATTCCTGTTACCCCAGCTTCTGCTTACCCTTGGTTCCCTCCCATTTACACTAAACTGTATGAAAGAGAGGCAAAACACACAGTTGCTGTTTATGATACGTCTGCATAGACTAGAACCCACATGCATGTGTTCCTTGGCCTGGTAAAGCCTAAACAGAATACACAGGTGATCGATAATATTTTTCCTCAGGATTAACTGATTTGTATCTCTCCTTCAAAAATCTTTAACTAGATCTTAGTATAAGCACATTTGGAAAGGGAGAGATCTTAGAATTGGTTAGTAGGCTTGGTCAGTATTACAGACACGGAACACAGTTATGTAAATTTGCTTAATGGGCAATATTAAAATTTGAATATTCCAAAAATTCCTTTCTGTATTCACATTGTCTTTTTATCTTCATGATAACTAGAACTGGAATAAAAGGCTTTTGCCTCTTCTGATTCTGCAAATTAAATGCTGTTCCTTGTTTCAAGGAAATAGCCCTTTCCAAACCCAACTATGCTTGAGCAAAACAGAGCACCTAAGTGAGAAAAACTCTTCAGTTGTCATAACATAGGTATATTCTCAGAGATAAAGGCTGGCTGGTTGGATATATACTTCACAAATCTTCAGTATCATCAAAGGTTTTGTTACTATCCAAGAATTACAAAGCATTCATTGGTTCTCAGATTGTTCGTAAAAAATAAAAGAAAAAAAAAAAAAGAAAAAGAGTTCTGCAAAGGATGAAGTTGACCAGCAAACAAACACAGGCTTCTGGCACTGCTATACAACAGCTGAACTGAAAACTATACAGTGGAACAGGTACAAGGAGCAGTGGAGGGTATGGTTTCTGTGAGTGGCATTTAGAGCTGGCTAAGCCTGGGCTTTTCCTTGAAATATCTGCATATGGGAGATTCAAGACCAGGGCTTTAGCACAACCTTCTTTCTCCTAGATAAATTGCAAATAAACAAATACACTAGTTTCTAGCAGTATTATTAAATCATTATTTATGTTTGAGAACTTCTATACATAAAAAGTACTTAAATTCTGCTAAAATTATCAGAATTTTAAAAAGTATTTGAGATTGTGAGCATATTTAGTATTAAATAAATTTATATTCTTAGAATTAAAAAAATCAGAATTTCAAATGAATATGAGATTATTAAAATCTTTAAACTACTTCCAAAATTTCATTCAGAATTTGGAAAGAAAAAGTTATTTAAATGAAAGATTAAGAAAAGGAGAGTTGATTTATCAATCCATAATATCTCTAATTAGTATATTTATACTTTAAAATTTTTTCAGGTCCCACATCCTATAGCTCTGAAAAGCTTCTGGACTGACAATTTTGTGGCATCAGTGTGTCAGCTCTTGAGAACTGTTACATTCTCCCAGGCTAAAAAAGATAAATCTCTCATAAGGTATATAAACAAAAGAAAACATGTAGCAGTGCATTAGTTAAAATAATAAAAAAAAAACAAAACAACAAACCACAGCATTTTTTGGGTCAACTAAAATACATGTCTGCATTGTAGCACAAATATACAAAAAAGCTGACAAGTGCTAAAGTTACTAAGTACAGTTTGGTTGGGGCATTTTTGTCTAAAGAGAGAGCTAGGAAGGAAAAAAGAAGTTTGTTTGCTTTTTTTTAAATAAAAAAAATTAAGGAAAACAAATTTTTTCTGTAGCACTAATGTTAAATGACAATGTAATTAGAACAGTTTTGTTTCCTACCAACCAAGTTTATGAAGGTTTTATTGCAAACATGCAATTGTTTGTGTTGTTAATAAATCTTTTATCTTTGTAATAAATGGATGGACAACCCCAACTCGTATCTGCTACCAATCCAGGTCCTTCTCTGCTGCCACATTACTTTGTTTGCCTTGTTTTGTCAGATGCATGAAGCAAAATCAGATTCTAACAGTTTGACCTCTTTCACATCTTATGTTCACTAGGGAATAATAAAATCCAAGATACAATCCCACAGCAGTTAATGAAGCTTAACCTCACACCCTCTTAATTACCAATGCATTACACCAACTATAGGCATATATACTCCTCTCTCAGCTATTTTACAATGCTAAAGAAGTACTACTGTGCTATTATTTAGCAACATAATCCAAGCTGTATGTGAAATCCTTCTTACATAAAATCCTTTGATCCTTATGGGTTTCAATAACTGTATAATTAATAGCACTTAAGAATTTTAAACATTATCTATTGATGCATGGATGAATATGTTTTTCAAATGATTTTATGGAAATATTTTGCAGTGCAATATTGTCACAGCCATAATTAAAGAAATATGGAATAAAAAAAATATTAGAGAGTACGATTCACTGTTGATCTCTTTAATTCGGATGATATTGAAATAGTTTACACTCACATGAATTTAAGGCTCTTTTTCATTATGTTAATTTTTAGTATTTAAAGGACACCAGATGGTGAGTCAGGAAGGGTAAATATTTTCTTTTCAATAATGTATTATATAAATGTCAGTTTAAAGGGCTCTACTCCCAAAAGGGGGGAGGATTCTATTTTGATTGTAAACACTTGTGAAGACAAGGTCTATTGTTAAAGAACACAAATGACTGGATACAGAATTTTTTTCTTTTCAGTGGCCCATGTAGAACAATTTCCATTTCCAGGTAAGGCTGCTCTATGGAAAATTTTCCCTGACATTCAAAAGGACCAAACAGATGCTATCCCAGAATAAACAAGAATTGTGTGAAAAGGGAAGTGATTTTAACCTGGTTTATGAAATAAAAAATGTTAAACTGAGAGGTACTTTTTTAACCCAGGAGAATATATTCTCTACTTCACATTCACAGAAGGAAACCCTACAGTTAGGTTATAGAACTCTCTGCTATAACTTTGTTGCACTATGGCTCCATTTCACAACAATAAAACTTGGGAATGCATATGAGAAGATTATATTATCTTTTTTTCTTTTACTTTACCTTTTTCTGAATCAGTTCATGATGCTTCAATAAGTAAAAGGTAAGAACAACAAAAAAAGAGATGGACTTGCTGAAAAAAAATGTGAAGAAACTAAATATAAATAACCTTGTTGTTGTCCAAAATTCTATAAACAGATGTAATAATAACAATTAAAAATTAAAAAAAGAAAATTAAAACCTTTAGAGGTAAGCACTGTAAGCAATAGTTCACTAACTGAACAAGTCAATTTAGAAAGTTACCAACTAGATTTGTAAAACAGTTATTTGTGAACACTGAAGCCTAAACATTTGAGGTTTTTTTTTGATGCTACAGCTTTTATGATACATTTAACAGGCTGTGATCTGTATTTAAAATAGAAAATAACTTTTTAAGTATGAACATGAAAGAAAATACACTAATAAACAGCCAAGAATTGGGAGACAGGAAACTTGAAATTTAAGCTGAAGCCTCTGGTTCTGGAAAATCTTTTTATTACTTTGGTCTGAACTGTTGACAAAGACAGCTTTACACTGTAGAGAGCTCCCAGCATGGGCACTGCTTAAAAAGATTTCATTCAACAGAAATGATTATTTTTTTCCAGCATCCTCTTCCACATCCATATAACCTCTCTGTCAAGTTTGTAACATAGTTTTATAATGCATCAAATTATATTACAACATAATTAAAATATCTGCATTTTAATACAGAGAAATGTAAAATAGGTATTCCTCTTACTCAACATTCAAGCAAGAAAAGTAAACAGATAAGCAAGAGCTAATAATATAGAAACTAAATTTTTCAAAGGAACTTTCAAACTCTGAGACAGCTGCCAGGGTTGGCTGAAATCCTAGTCTTTGTGGTACAAGGATATCTTTACTTCAGAAAGAGAAATAAAAGGTGGTAGGAAAGTTTCTGTATTAACTGACAATATTTAACAGCACTCAGCAGCAAATCACCGGAAAAAGCTCATCTATTTTGAAAATAAAGCTGAGAAAAAAAGAGGATAATATGAATCATAGAATATCCTGAGTTGGCACCCATAAGGATCTTTGAGTCCAGCTCCTGGCTCCACACAGGACCAGCCAAGTCTGAGCATGGGACTATGTTGTCCAGACAACTTCTGAACTCAGTCAAGCTCAGAGCTGTGACCTCTTCCCTGGAGAGCCTGTTCCAGTGAACGTAGCCCTGTTTCTATATATATATTTACCTTTAAAAGGTTGTTATGCTTTTAATTTCCCTATGTAGCATCTAAAAATGTCAGATGACAGACGAAATACCTCTTGCAGTCATATGCAGCTTCTTTCACTACACCTTTCATCTATCTTTTGCACAGACAGCTAAGCAAAGAGACAGGAAGGCGCTAGAAGAGTGCTCTTTGAAAATGGAAGCTTGGAAAGCCCTGGTCACCAGGCTGATTGTTCCTTCTGGCTTTCAGTCTTCCTTTTGACAAAACAATGTTTCACAGTCATAGTTATGAAGGGAAAATGTAAGCACCATGGTTGAATGTAATTTCCTGGAATAAAAATGTCCTTGTAGACAGTTAAGCTATCTTTCAAGAATTGGTTGCACACACAGTAATACAGCACTGAAACACACCAGGTTGTTTTGTTTTAAATAATCCTGGAAATAATAAAACTACATTTTGCTAGATACTTTCTAATAAGCATACATTCTCTGTTCTTTAGGTATACTTAGAATAACCAGCTGCTTGGAGGTGGAATTTTTTTCAGTCTTTTCCAAATTAATTACTTAAGCAAAATGTGCTATTAAAAATACACTCACTTTTGTTTCACAAATCTTTTCAGCTTGGTAGGAATTTTTTTAAAAAAAGCCTCTCCCTGAAGGTTTTAAAAATCTTTTCCCTGTTGTTTTTTAAAAAACACATTTCTCTACGTGAACCTCCCAGCTTCCTCCCCAAGTGATGCTGCATTTTTCCCTTTCCCTGTGGTTCATCAGACCACTAGCAGGATTTCTCCTGATTGACTCAACTTCAGGGTATGTCCAGCAGTCACGGTGAAGGTGTGTATCTGACACATGGGCACACTAAGGACTTTACTGCTCAAGAGAATCTTCTGTACAGTTTTCCAGAGAAAATGCTGTTTGCACATGGTTAATTTACAACCACACCAGACATCCCAGGTAAATACTGCTTCTTGCTTTAGTGTGGTGAGCCTCAAAGGACTTGATTTTGGGTAGAATTCTGGGGAATGCCATTTCCTTCAAGAAAGCTATTGCCTATAGCAGAGGTAAAGAAGTTTTAACAGGCTCACAGACATGTCAAAATAAGGGTTTTTTTCTTGAATAATGTCCTCTTTATCCTCGTTTCTTGTAAGAGAGCCTCCAAAAGGTAATTTCATCAGAGTCCAGAGGTAAAATTCCAGCTTGAAAACAGAAATTCTATAAAAACACGGTAATTGCACAAAGCTATTCTCCAACTTGCATCTCCTGTGGAGATGAACAGATGCAACTTTAGAAAGCAGTTCTGGACATCTCACACTTCCACCTCAGGCTTCCAGGTTCACAACGCAATAGTCATTGAGGTAATATTGGCCAGATTCCCAAAGGAAAATTTTTGGGCTTCAGGAGATACTGGTTTCTGTTTCCTAGCATGTATAATGACCAGTAAGTCTCAAGAAAAACTCAGCACAGGCTTCGCAGGAAAAGCAACGTAACAGAGAGTACGCTTTACTATCAAGATGAGCTCATAACTGGATGATACAATCCTTTTTTTTTCTCATTAAAATAAACAAAAATATCAGTTCCTCCCCCAAGGACTAGACAAAATAATTACTCAGTTAAAAATGTGAAGAAATTTTTATATATGCAGTTCAGAGTTCTCAAACTGTAGTGTCAAACATGAATTAGGAAAAGTGAGAAATACAGAAATGCCGCCACCACAGATACAGTTTTTTAAATTTTTTTTTTTTTTCAAAGACTGGAGCCATACTTTGGAAATTACAGGGAGAGTAGGCATAAAGAACAAAGCTGTTATATAGTTACTGTGTTTTTATGGTTTCCAGAAGTCAGTTGGTACCCAGCCTATCTTGGAGTGAATGCAGTCTATTCTAGTTTTGGCTACAAGGAAATATTAAAACCATTTACCTGTTTCTTACCAAAACTATAAGAGTCTTTAAGTTAAGATTTCCTCTCCAATAATTACAGCCATATACTCAAATTTGTATATTCCATTCTCAAACATAAACATGCTATAAGCAACTTCAAAATATCTGGCATTAACTTTAGAGTGCTGAATTATTAAAAAAAAATATAGTCAGTAAACACAGTGAAGGAAGCGAATGCATCCCTCCATCTATTATATTAGTTTTACTTTGTTTTTAATCTTGAGCACATAAAAGCCTTTTATAATTTGTAGTCTAAACTTAATATGGTACATTACTGACAATGGAATGTTAAGATATAATGTTTCCTGCATTCATTTTATTACTAGTTTTCCATTTACCAATATGATCACTTTTATTTTATGATCAACCACAGAAGTATACAATGCTATTTCTTATATTATATTTACAGTTCTTATGCTCATATAGTAAAAAGATCTCTTTTATTGAAGAATACAGATTGAACAGAAATGCTCTCAAATGTTTAAAATACTTTCTAAAAACCAGCATGTATATAGTTCTGTAGGTTTTACCAGAGGTGTATAATTTTTCAGCATTACATCTTAATGCCAATTTCCTGAAGGAGCTTTGACTACAAAAGGCATGAATATGTTTTCAAAGGATGATGGATAAATTGGTGGGTGGTAATATAATATATCTTAGGCAGCTGATCAGGGCTTTTTATCCTCTGCTTGTCTTTTAGTTATACACAATTTCAAGATAATTATGGTCTATAAGAATGTCTTTTCCCCTTCCTACTACCAGCAATATTTGTCTTGGTTATAGGTTCAAGAAACTTCCAATCACATCTTAAAATTAAAATAGGGCAATTATGGCATCTCAACAGAGAATAGAACGTATAAATAGACTGACCACACAATATGGACATGAGGCAGTTAAGGAACTGCCTCTATGCAAAATATCAGTTACTTAGAATACTAGCTATAAAACATATGAATCTATACCTGAATTTTATAAATAAAAATATTCATAAAATGTATAATTTGGGTTGATATATACCCAATCTATTTGCCTTTCCAGTAAAGGATATAGTCAAATTGGATACTGAGACTATATTAATTACTAATGTCATTAAATAAATGCAATGTTATTCAACAGTCAGATGTGTTACATTAAACTCCTGACTTGGTGTAGACATCCAAATCCCAAACAGCTCATTTTTACAACAGAAGAAGATTGGTTGAACCACCTGAAAGTCCTCTATTTTAAAAGCAAGTCAAGTGATACAGTCATAGGGAAAACGTCTCTAACTCTCTGATTTGGAGACCTAGCTGTGGCTAATCCCAGTCTTAGATGGACTCTTTCCAGGTGAGGCAATCATGTTTTTTAGGTAACACATATTGGCATTTCAAGAAGTGCCTAAGCTTTCCAAGTGTGAAAGTATGTAATTTTCTAGATTGATGTCTAGCATATTACAGGCAGACCGCTTCACAGAAGCAATTTCAAGACAGCAATACAAATCACAGAAATCTACTGTGCCTTGTCTGTTAAGCAAGGGAAGTGTTGAATAGTCAAGGTAAGAGTAGAAAAGCATAGAGAACTGTTGGCTATTTAAGGACACAAACAGATGAGGAAAACAAGGCATAAGTATGTTTTCTTCAACTTTCCTGTAGGAACATTGTTCATACATTTCTCATTTCTTACAGTAACACCACTATGGAGTTACAACAGAGGAATGCAATATTATTACCTAGTACCAACCCCTGTAAAAGTTAGAAGGAAAAAGTATTCCAAATCAGAGCTCGTTAAGTCACACCAAACTAACTGACCGCAAACTCAAACTGGTACAAAAAGCATAGATGGATGCAACAATGTCTTGATTAATTTGAGAAGCACAAAGAGGATGACCTAGGAAAAATATGACACGCTATGAACATGAATGTGATGAAGGACAAGTAAAATGTATGTTAGCTACTCCAGTTAAAGATATTTTAATACAATGCAAGAAAAATATTTGAATAATTTAGTTTTGATGAGAAATACAACTTCAGTGATCATTTATTGTGCAGAGCCAATGACTTGATTATCAGTTATTTAAAAAGAAATATTCTTAAAGAATATATCACCTTCTTATGCAATTCATACTTCACAATCGAATTCTAACCTATTTCTTTAGGCTATATTCTAAACCACAAGAACAAGTGGTAAAAATATCAGCCATAGATGAATACTCTTTATGTCCAAAATCATAAAAAAAAAATTAGCTTTTTCATAACCACAGTAATATAATTTAATTAAGTATATACTTTTTCCTGAATACTGAAGATAATATCAAATAAATAAAGCATAGAAACTACCATTGCTACATAGGAAAAAAGAAAAGTAATCATTTTGCCCAGAAATAGTCTCTGAAGACTCTTAAGAAAATAGCCAGACTTCACTTGATGCAGAAGTAATCAGTAAATTATATGTTACTTTTGATATTAGAAAAAAGGAGCCTTAGAAAGACATAAAATATTTAATGAAATTTTGTAAGACTATCCTCACACTTAACATTTGTTGTACTGTTGATCAGGCTTTTTGCCTTAGATTATTTCCTTATAATAGAAACTATCAGTGTTTGATTAGGAGCTCACTGAGACCTGAAAGGAATGTTTCTATATGACCCCATCTAAAGTTGACCATGTTTCCTTGTAAAAAAAAAAAAAAGACAGAATGAAAAGGTTGCATAAAGGAGGCTGTAAAGATCTTAAATGATTTTTTTCTTTTCTACAGGAGACAACAATAAATATCTCTACAAATTCTTCACTGTTTCCACCACAACCTATTGCTTAACAGCTTAACCTCTTTTTGATATGCAGGTATAAACTAAATGGTTAGGTTTACTTAAACCATTCAACCAAGTCATCTAGTCTGTTTGGTTTTCATCCTTAACCAAATGAAGGACAAGCAGCTTCCTAGCCTGATTTGATCTCGGGAAGATCTCTCTCCGTGGTCCATAGATGTAGGCTTGTGAGCTAAATTTAATTCCCAAACCTGGCTAGTGTAAACACTCCTACACTTCCCAAAACATTCTTATGAATCATGAAGATTAATTAAATTCTTATTACATAGTATACATGCTTTAAAATGTGCGTATCACAGAGATTACAGCATTACTTATCAAAAGCTATGAGTCTTATTTACCTTTAAGATGTTGTCAGGATGTTCTTTAGCAGAAGCAACAAACAATTCATGTCCACAGACAACTCCCTCTGCGAGAAAATACTTGAACAGCAAACTGGAGTAAAGACCATATTTATCTTCCTCTGTAAAAATAAAAATGGTTGGAATTTTTTCTTTTTTGTTAGGTAAATCACCCACCTGTATTTTCACAACTCTATAAAAGCCCTCTTTTCATCTACCTTCTAGACTACACAAAGTACAGAGATAATAGGTAAAGTATGATCACAAAGCTGTATTCCTATTTTTTCAAGCCTAATAGTTCTCAGTCACGTATCTGATTCTAAGATATGCATGGGATACAGCAATAGAGTGCTGTCTTCCTAAAAGCTTCCTATAAGTAACACCTAAGTTTACCAAAATCATGCTTGAAAAGGAACTGGTTTTGTTCATTTAGGAGAACTGTGTTAACATTATAAGCATTAAGAATATAAATATTCAACTTGCTTAAAATATGCATTAATTGATGCTTTAAAAATGTAATTATATTTGTCATACTAAATACATACAAACAATACAAGCTATATAAATGTAGAGCATTCCTAAATCTATATTATTTTCAAAAGCAGGATCTACAAAAACAGCAAAATAAGTTGAAAAAATAGACAATTTTTGAAAGCTAATCAGAGCAAAATCACAAATACATTCAAATGACACGTGAGACAATACATGTTAATAGACTCTGTGAATGCTAGCCTACTGAAATAAAAATACAAGCTCCCACTGGCTTCGGAGACTAGTTTTCCTTCAGCATCTTTGTTGCAAGTGAGGTATCAGAAACTACCATATTTGGAGTGTCCTCATGAGCTCTATACAGTTCAAAATTATTATTAATAACTCAAAACTATAGGAGAAGTGAATGAATAAATAACAAATGAAACATGAACCATTCATGATTTTCTTTGGTTTTAGGAAAAATAAACAATAGCAATGTTAATGCTAGCAAAAAAAAAAAAATACCCTACCAGTATAAACTACCTGGTTAACTGTTAAAATTTTAAAACGTACCCTTTGGAACAACAGAACTCTGACATTATTTTAGAAAGCTAGCTAAAAATACTTCGGGGGAAAAAAGTACAGAAGACAATATAAGGTATATAAGGTTTCACTTTTTCATCTGTTAATTTCACTGGTGGAAGATAATACACATTAATACATGTCTTGAAGCAGGAAAATACAAAGATTTTCTTTATACACAGCCAACAGGACTCCTAATCCATTATTTATGTGATTTGGGAACAATTTTCTTCCTATTAAGGCTGAAAAGTTATCTTCATATCTACATTGTAAAATACTAAAGATGTAAATAAAGTAATATATAACTTAAATATGTATCAGAATAGTATGTTCTGGACTGCAAGAGTCAAAAAGCACTGATGAAATGGAGTGGGAAGAAAGAACAGTTATGTATATCCAAAAAGGAGAAAGAATATTGGGAGAAACAATGGGGGAACTTACGAAACGAACAATAGCATTCCAATGCTACACTCCTGATATCATGCACAAATACTGATACTTTCAGTGCTTTGATTAACAAAAGAAATTCAAACCACAAGGTTTCAAACCAACTGTAGGAGGGACAGTTTTCTGAGAGATATTCTCCATCCTCCATAGGATATCGAGCAAATCAGAATTTATTTCCTGCTTTTTAAACTTCACTTTTAAAGTTAGTACTTGGGATACTTTTTTTTTTAAGATTAAAAGGTCTGAACTTAAAATTTACAAAATCAATTTAATTTCTTTCTTCTTCAGAATAATCTATAAAGACATAGCATCAAGATTACTTACTTGTTACAGAGAAATATTTACTTAAAAGTTTCCCTCCATTAAAACTAAGAAATGAACTAGAAGTGGCTGTAAGGCAACATTTCAAGATAAGAGAAAAATTTTCATAGCACGGTCACAAAGAAATCATATAATACTGGACATCCACATAGACCAAAATGTATATAATAACTACACTTACTACTAGCACTAGCCATTGATAAATCCAGTTTATTGTAGATTCTGAGGGTTTTAAGAACTAAGATTGTATTATAATTTACTTTTGATACTGTTAACCTGCCTAATAAACCATGTTAGCATTCTAATGCACTTCCAATGACATACTTATCTTTTAAAAAAGGAACAAGACAAGTGAAAGTGTCTGGACAGAAGATCAGAACTGACAGAAGTTTGCAGTTGACAACTTTGGGTTCCATATTATTATTTCAGCAGGATTGATTTCCAAAAGCATGATATAATTACAAACTGCAATTTCCTTGAAAGTTTGGAGTTCTAAATTAAGTATTTTACATAGTTTACTCTTGCATGTGTCAAAAGCCACTAATAATGTTAGTGAAAGACTGTTTACCTAGTAACTCAGCTCCATGCATAGTTTTGTGCCTGAACAGGCATATCCATGTATGACACTAGGATGGAGACAAAACTTAATTCAGATAAAACTGAAGCACTGCAGTTGCAGAGTCAAAAAGCAGAACTCATACTATCTAAAGTTTTGAAGTATTACAGTTTTATTTGGTAAATATAGTCTTTGGAGCCTACTTTGATCTTAATACTGCTCAAAAAAACCCATATGCAAAGCAATTCTCCATTATAACTGAAGTCCAGCTCCTGCCCCCTAAATGTTGTCACTAGTTATTTATGCTTTCGTTTTACTGCAATATAACTGGCAATATACAATTCACAGTATATTGACTTCCATCTGCTGATCTTCATCCATGAAGCTCTCAATGAGAATGAAAGCCCTCTAGAATTCAAAGTGACAGNGAAGTTGCCATATAATCACATTGCTGCAGCAGATGTCAGTGGGGAGATGATTCTGTTAGACTTCCTATTTGAACAAAGTCCCTAGTCGGGTACTCTGGAAGGACTATTGACTGTAACGTTTACATCACCCTTAATGAATCAAAAAAATCTTGATTTCTTAATTTTTATTTAAAGGTTAAGGCTCACCTTCTTCATCATTCGAGTCACAGAAATACTGAGTTATATTGCATATGGACAGGATTATTGACATTTAATGGGGTATAAGCCAATACCCCATTTAGTCCAAGTATTTTATGGTTTGTGTGTGTGTGCAACTACACAGAGGTCTTTTTGGATCAGAAAGACTACTCCGTACTACTCCTTAGAGAGTAAACAACATGCTAAGTTTTGTACCAAACAATATGTAAACTCCATAAACCATGGATAAATATTAGACATTATACGGCATGTTGATGATTATTTAACTACACTAAGAGGAAATCAGGTTGTAGTAGTCTTAAAAAGAATTTTTACTCAAATTTTATTTGAAATGCTGAAATGTTATAACAAGCTACAGAAGTGAAGCATGGGGAACAGAAACATAAAGCCTTTTACTGATGTATCCAATATCATAATTCATTTTGTTGATAGTATTTGTAATAGAACAGAATTAGAGACGTTTTTACACTGCCATACCTTTTCAAAAAAAATTTTGCAAAACAATAAGGAATGCAGCAGCAAAGTAAAACCATTTACATTCATTGTAAGGACACATCATTTTTGCATTAGCCTTTCCTTTAGTCTTCTTAATTGATTTCCGTAACAGTGAACTTACAGTAAAAGTAGGAAATTAACTATTGGAGAGTGATCTATACATAAAATACCTCATAGTCTGCTACAGTACTCTAAGGATTAAACGTGTTTCAAAGCCTTTACAAACAGTATATCTTGAATTGTTAAAGTCAAGGCATCTGTAAGAATCCCTCAGTTCTTCAATTTGTCAGATAGAGGATGGCTTTTTATTGATTCATTTCTAGGTCACTAAACTTTTGTGGTATTCAAAAGATCTAAAGTGCACCCATATGGGGCTTTTCTGATAGTATCCATTGTACCCTGCCTTCAATAGTTACGTTAAGATTCAAAACCATAGGAGTATGGCTTTCTTTTTGTAAATAAACAAACAAATAATTTAGCACAGGTACTTCAGTAGCCCATTGATTACTTTCATAGATAAATTGAACAAAATATTTTGAAATGTATTTGTTTCCTGATAATGCCTGGACTTACAATTTTGATGGCTAAGATAAATCCTTAACTGTTATCCTTATTTTTCTAAATTACACCTACATGTAAAAGAACTACCTCCCCTCTGTTTGTGTAAGAACTAACTCTTAAGTGCATTTTAGTCAGCCAAATACTTTGGACAAGCCTGGCCCAAATCTTCATTCTCAGCCTCCATACTAAAAAGCTGTCCCATCTGCAGCTGCAGACTCTTTTTCTGGGTTCAGTCACCACAAGTCACACAACAGGCAGCAGCTTTCTCTGATTCTTTTTGAACAAAGAGTTTTCTACAGCTAAGTAGCAGGTGAGCAACTAGTGGAGTGTAAAACTATAGAAGGAAAAGAGATTATTTACCTATAAATTATGCATATTGTCTCCAGGACAAAACCTCTTCTGATCCTACAGACAAGGACATAAATAAAATAGTTTATTGTGAACATTATCCATTGGTCTCTTCCCACAAGAGCATGCTTTCATGGCTAAAATGGTCATAAAGAAAAAGCAGTATTGTCAGTATCAATGTAATGAATTCCATCATATAACCACGTTGAAAACTAAGGATAAAGACCAATTCTTATTTATGGGGCTCTTTTTACCCCTACACTGTATAGGCTACTGAACATGTAAGAGACATTCTCAACACCACTGTGCATGGACTGTCTGCAGCTACTACTCAGAGAAATCAGTGGGTCATGGAATTAGACAGAAAATTTTAAGTCACTGGAGTTTAGCTAAGGCACAGGAAACAAACAGAGCAGATGTGAGACACAGTAAATAGGTAATTCATATAAAACTTAGGACAAAAATATCATGTAATTATACAGATTGATATGTAAATAAATGGCCTTCAGAAAAAAAATTTCTAGCCATAACTGCTCCCTCTGCACAGAAATATTCATATTCCAAGGGAGGGACAGAGAATAAGCAGTGTAACTTGAAGAGGAACAAGAAGTCAGTAACAAAATCCACCATAAGATAGCAAGTATGTATAAATCATATTTAAAATATCTAACTTTTAAACATCAATATATTCAATGGCAAGGAGGTATGTGAAAAACTCCAGAGATAATTTGTTGTACAATTGCTTAAAATTAGGAGAGCTATAAGGGTAAAAATAAGACTGCAACTATGTATGTACAGTTCGGGTTTTTTTTGCCCCTCTGTACAAAGTCTAGACAGGTTGCCCTAAAGCTACCAAAAGCCTGTCAGAATCTATCAGTATTGATCATTTTTTCACCAGATAGTCTTACAGTATGGTACTGTGACCTAAGGTGTGTCTTCCTGTGGCTATCAAACATCTCTGAATTGCTGCAGGTTATAAAATGTGATTATTTTAATAATCTGAAATCCTATTTAAAAGATACTTTACTAATGTCCACATTTACTAACCTTGAGGGGATAAACTTTGTGTCACTTGCATTTAATTAGCACATGCCAAAACTGAGTTGTCAAACATGTAATTTACAATATCTGGCATTTGTCCATACCTCAGGAAGGTGAATTTTGCTAACTCGTATTTTGTAGAATTATATTTAGCAAATCACTGCTTTGTACCTCTCTGGAGATTATCTTTTCCAACTTTAAAAAGCTCATAAATTCAATTATATTGACAAGTGAAGAGAGCTCTTACCAGTCAGGTTAAATTGCATGTCTAACAAAAATAATAGTAGCTAATTAAAGGAGCTGAAACTGCTTCAGGCTTAGAATGTACAAGTATAGACTTGCTTTTAACCAGACAACTTTAACTTTTAATAATTGACCCCAGCTACCAAGAAAATCCCTCCTACTAATAATCTTAAAAACATTTAGCTCTCAATGACCTAGTCAAATCTAGAGTATCTTAAAGGTATGTAAAACCAGGTTCTTATAGGGTAGCCAGGGCAGGCCTAACCGAGTGTCCTGCAACTCACTATAAAGAATGTTATACAAACAAAGCTTATATTTAAAAAGAAACAAAGTAACATCCTCCTGGAAACTCTTCTTGAGACTGGCAAAACACACATACAACAGGTTGAATTACATCAGTGGGGGAAGGGAGAAAAGGGTACAACAGCTACACTATGTATTTGTTTGAAAGGGAACATTCTTCTAGAAAGCAAATCTTTTGGAGCAGTTTAAGGTAAAAAGCCAAACAAGTGGTCACACATTCATATTTGACAAGCTGTTTTGATAGTCTCTGAACTTCATTTCAGAGTCAGAATGCTTGTTTTACCACTTCTTAGAAACCCTGTACAGTAAGACCTTTGAAATTAAAGTACTAGTTAAATCCAAAACACTCTTGCTATACGAACAAAACCCAGGATCTTTCAAGTTCCTTTAGCAACTAGGATCTTGCAGGAGATTACCGTGTGCCTCAACCCTCTAATTCTCATATAAATAAAACACTCTCAAAAGAACATATTATAGAATTAAGCTCAACTAAAAATGATGCACTTGATTCTAAATTAAGTTTTAAAAATTGTGCACATATATATTTCAAACAATATTTTACAGTCTTAGGAAGTAACCTGTACCATTACTATATCTTCAGAACACAAATATTTTAATATCCTGACTCTACTATTATTTGGTTAAATTAGCCAAGATAATGTGTCAAATAATGAAGATGAGCATTTAATTTGCAAAGAGAGCTAAGCTAAAAGTAATGCAATTTATTTTTGCCTTAGAGAATATTAAAGGAACGGGGAAGAATTTAACCTTTTTATAACACTTTGGAGTACAACACAAAAAGATCTTCCTAGGAGGTTTATCACTGACAGCTTCAATCTTGTGTAATATTAAGCTTGCCTAGACTAATCTCATGACAGAATGTTTTTCCATACTGACAGAATATTCTAACAATGCAGTTACAATTCTACCTGTACCAACCTAAAAATTAGACTAAAGATTTTAGACTAATGAGTCATGAATAAATATAGCTCTTACTTTAAGACTTTTTGCATATAATTGTATGTTTCAAAATAATATATGGTAAATCTTATTTGGGAAAAAAAGTTAAGCTTTCAAATCTAAATGAGAGATTCTCTTTCATATTTCTGTGAAGCTAAGTTTAATATCAAATCAACACCAACCAACCAATATAGGGAATAAGTAAATTAAAACCCTCCACTGAGTATTGCCAGCTATGTATTCAGAGGAAAAGAAAAAAAGTTCAGGTAAGAATCCTATCATTTTCAAATCATTGAGTCTTGTAATCTCTTTCATTAGAACACAAAGCTCACTGCCCTTGTTTTCACTTCATCTGCTGCCATTAAGGTCAGGTCAAATGTGTATCTAACCTTACACTCAAGAGTAGGTGAAAGCAGATATTTTAGGAAGAGGTAATAAGAACTGAACAAGCAAATGTGATGCTTCACTCAAGCACCAGCTCAGTCTCTCACCACTTGTAGCTCAAGGACTTCCTTACCTGAACTTGGTATCCACTAAACTAGTACTGCAAAAGGTTTTCTCTTCTATCAAGCTGCCCAGTTTCCCTCTAGGACCATGATTTTTCATACATCCATAACACCCTCTGGGAAAGCATTTAACCGCTTAACTGCATACTGTCTGAAGAATAAGTTTATTTTGTTTAACAACAATTTTCTAGCTAGTAGGTTCATGTGATGGCACCCAATTAATTACTGAAAGGGGCAAAGAATATTGTAATGGGAAGACAGTAATTTAGTTTCATAATCATAGAATATACTGACTTGGAAGGGATCCATAGAGATCATCAAGTTTAACTCCCAAGTACTAATATGTGATCTATGCAAAATGATAGGTACTAACATTTTCCTAAGCGAGATCACAATTTTCTCAACTGAGTGAGAAAAGCAAGATCTTCATTGAAAAGTGTAAGAGAGAAAACCTCTATCATTCTTCCTGAATTCATAGAAATTCAGGTGAAATTTCATGAGAAAATTAAGCTTGACTGACATTTTTTGCCTTACAAAAGGCTGTTTGCTTTCTTTCCTAGTCCTCACTATGCAGTCCTTCTTTCCCTTGAGCTGGCTCTGATACTCATCTCATATGTTAGTGAGCTGATTCAGGTCACTAAGGAGACAGAAAAGTCTCCATTCTTCAAATGGGTAAGTCCTCTGTCAACCTGGAGAGCCAAGAGTTGAAAAGCACTAGTGCAAGCTCAGGGAACAAGACTGCACAGCCAAGAATGGGGAGAAGGATTTGGACAACTACTTTCAGCTAAAGCAAACTGCTGTTATCAATTCATTTTTCTCAAAAAAAAACATGCATTTAAACAGTGGCCATTACATGAGCATATGGAATTTGGTAATATTAGGGTTTGGTTTTTTTTTTTTTTCTGGCAGGCAACTATTCATATTACCTAAACTGCACCACAACATACACAAACTAATACACTTCATGTAAAAATCAAGATTTTCTAAGAGTCAGTGAGGCAGCAACACCTCTTTCTAGTAATGAACAAAATGTAGAAATAAAAACTTAAAAGTAACAACAAGCCAAAATAAGATCAATTACCTTGCTCACTAGCAAAAAGAAAATGCTGTTCAGTCTCTAGTACAAGTTCACATGAAGCCTATACTAACAAAAGATAAGATGAGGTAATCCCAATAGTGGCTAAAACAGATTTCACAGAATCACAGAATGTCAGGAGTTGGAAGGGACCTTGAAAGATCATCTAGTCCAACTTCCCTGCCTGAGCACGGTCACCTAGATTAGATCTCACAGGAACGTGTGCAGACTGGTCTTGAATGTCTCCAGAGAAGGAGATGCCACAACCTCTCTGGGCAGCCTGTTCCAGTGCTCTGCCACCTTCACAGTGAAAAAGTTCCTCCTTATATTTCAAGTAAGTTCTCCCCAAATCTCACTGTTCTTTAATGTTAAGCCAAATTCAAAATATTATAACAATTCAAACTATTTAACCAAAATTCTAGATACAAATTCGGTCTCCAAGTGATGACTGTCATTCCACAGACAAGGTAAACACAGATAAAATGTTGAAATCATACTGTTTTCTTCCCCTTCAGAAAATGACTGAAAATTACTCATTAAATCTTTGTTAAGGCTGAAAAGCCACACACTGAACAGATGCTAGCCTACTGGTACCTTTCACTAGAAACACGTTTTTTCTCCTTGCATAAATTTAATGCCAGTGAATTCTAAACAATATTACTTGAAATATTTTCAAGATATTGGGAGACTAAACTTCTTTGAAGCAAAAAGCCTACCTGAGAACACAAGAAAGGGTATAATGGGAAGGATGGAATGGCAGTCTTTTAAGTTATTAAGCCAGTTTGCATTATAAACACCATGAACACATATTAGAAATGAAAAGCATGGCTCCTAGTTTTGATTATAATTTAAATGGTGTCAGAAGCATCACCGAAGTGAAGATAAATGGCATGTCCAGCTTCTCCTCCATCCCTAAGTTCATTATCTCATGCTAAAAGGGTTATTGGGCATACTGATTGCTACTTATAGCCATGTACTGGCTTTCCATGGCAAGCATTTGGTAGCAGAGGGAGCTACATGGGTGGCTTCTGTGCAAAGCTGCTTCTAGACACTACCCTCGTGTCTGATAGAGCCAACTACAGCTGGCTACAAGCCCATCAGTGGCAGTGGTAGTACCTCTGGCATAGTGTATTCAAGAGGAAAAACACGCAGCCAGAAGAGTGAGAATAGATGAGAGGAACAACTTTTCAGACACCAAGTTCAGTGAAAAAGAGGAGGAGGGGGTTCAAGGCCAGCAATTCAGCAACTCCAACAGCATTCAAAACCAGAAACTATTTGTATTTTCTAATCTTCCAGTTTTCGTTCCTTTGCTGTCCTCTACCAATTCTCATAAACACTAATGGTCCTAACAATGCATTAGCAAGCTCTAAAAATACTCTATAAGCACAACCTATTTGAAACCACTCAAATCACATAACATACTAGTCTAATTTTTCCCTAGAGAAAGCTGAAATCTACTCCCTGTTTTCAGATACGATAGTCATGAGATTTCTGAGCTTCTTCTGGGTACAGATCAATACAAAATTTTTTTAAATTTTCTCCTTTCTCTGTGACTAGCTTTTCCACTTTGTCAAGTACCCAACAGCCTTCCTCTCGTGCTTCTCATAATTATTGAGATACTTAGGAAAAACTTGTATTAGTCTTGATAATTATTCTACTCTGTACCTGAGGTTTATAGTTTTAAGGTTTTGTCTCTACACTTCCATTTTACAATTTTGCACTGATACATAACAAACCGTGACAAATTAAAAAGCTCAGGATCTAACCAAAATGGTGAACTTTCAATCTTATGCAATAATGGCTTTGTTATCTGTAATAACACCTTCTTTACTTTTAGATTTTAAAAATATTTTACTTTTAGATCTTAAAATCTTCCAGATTTTACCCACAAATTTCAAATCTATTGACAGTTGTCTTCCTGTAATCCACTGTTTTATCTTAAAATAATTTTTTATTAATTTTTCAGCCTTTAATGCAAGATTTTTTGCACTTAATATGTAGGTACTAAGGCATTGTGTGGCATCTCAAATACCTTTGCAATGTGATATATTATCATCACTCCTACAAATAAGGAAATTGAGGTACTTTTCCTGTTATTCAGTGGGAGAAAACACACAACTTTCTAGACTCCATCAATTCAGTGAAATTGCAGTGATTGGACAGCTAAGAGCTAGATCTGTTGTCCTTTGGTTCCTAGTTCTCTGTTCGAGCAAGCCAGTATCAAATAGTATTATTTAAATTGCTACACTATTTAACACTTTAACACAGGATTGCAGGTGCAGATGTTTTCTACATTCCAGGTTTTGTCCTATAATATTGGTTCTTTTTGCTAGAACAGTAACAAGCTTAAAAACTTCTCATAAAAACCAATAATCCAATAAACATTTAAAGTAGGGGAAAAAGAATATTTGTATCTCCATCCAGGTCTTGCCTAATTTTGAAACAGCTTTGTATCCTAAAAAGCGTAAGATTAATGAACTAATGTGACAAATTAGATGGTATCTCCTTAAATTTATCTTCTGCAATAACAACTGCTTTTCTTTTATATGCTGAAATTTTATGCACTTACAAGACTAAGTGGTAAGAAGCTAACATGCCCTCACAATTGTGGTTTTGGCTGCTATGCTTTAACTGAGGGGCCTGGGAAGTGTTTCTTATCTCTAAGTCCAGGCCATACCCTGGGGATATGAAGACAACATGTACGTGTACAATAGTCCTCTTTCCCTTTACTACACTTCAAAAAGAAAGGAAAGCTGGACATCTCAGCTGCAACGGAGACATGGTACCAGACGGTTTCAGTGGAGTCTGCAAAGGCATTCTGTTGTAACCTATTCATCCCAGTGTGCCTCATCCACATCCTGACAGAAAGCAGGCTTCCATCAGATTCCTTTTAGTTGATTCTGACAATCAAAAAGATTTTATATTTTACATCTTCCTCAGAAAGCCAAGTTTAAAAATAACCCTTTATGATGATAAGCTGGAAATCAAGTAGTTTAGAAAATCCTAAATAAAATAAAAAATTTCCTAAAAAGGCCTGAAATTTGGTAAATGCTCTGCTTTCAAACAGAATTCTACAGTGTTTTTTGGGGGGGCTCCACCTATCTAAAAGTAAGCTTCTGATCCACCTCTTATAATTCTTGAAACAGGTAACAGTCCAGTCTGAAGACTATACAAAGTGAAAGGCCCCGAGAGTTACACTCTTAAAGTCTGAATTTAAAAAACAATGAGAAGGCAGGTTATTTGATAAAACAAATAAGCAAAACACATCAGATTATGTCTATAAGTATCTACATATTCTATACTAACCAATAAGAAGAAGGGTTCCAACAGCTACACCTCCACCTGGAAAAAAAACAAAATGAAGAATAAAGTAAGACTACAATTTAATACTATGTTAGAGAACAATTAAGTTTTCTTAGTCTATAAGTCAAAGAAAGGTGATAACGGGGAATTTAAAAATATAAAAGTGAACAACATTTTAATTACCTTTGCAATACTTCCTACAATTCTCTATTATGAAATAATTATACATTACATGTAATTACATATTACACATTACAATTACTTTCACAATATACTGTACTATCATCACTGTAGTAAAAAGATCCTGCAGAGCTCTACACAACTATACTCAAGTACTAAAATAACGATGTATGCACCGAGCCAGTGAATTTTTACTTGGATGACTCAAGTGAGTAAACATGCAAAATTAATTATTCAAATTAGATCTGTATTAATCACTATCAAGTGATATGCCTTTGTATACAAAGTGACCTACAAAGGGGCTAGAAAATTCCCACCCAAGTCACTCAGGCAAAATCCTAGCTCCATTGGTTTTGATCTTTTTTGCTGAAATGGACATAACAATAAGGTAGGATTTCAGCCAAGGAAACCTGGACTGACATAAACCTTAACTGATCATAAACATCATAATAGATATCTGAAAAAAAAAAATCACTATTAAAGTCTTTTATGGCATGTCTTGGACAGAAGAACAACTCTATGAATGAAGTTAATTGAAATATTTGTAAAAAAATAAAAATACATTTTGACAGATTTATACATGGCCACTACTATTTTTCTTTCTTTTTGCTTAAACAATTACAATCGATGGTTATATCCCAATCACAGATGACTGACTGAATAATAGACAGAACAGAACACTCACAATATGTTTTGACACATGGATTCTTATCCCATTGATCTCAACGATGTGAAGGACCAGGAAAAAATAATCTATGAACCCCTAAAGTATCCCAACCGCTTTATTTCCTCCTTGAAGATAGAGCAAGCATAATTATCTAACAGTTGTTCAAATAGATGTCCTAACCAGGAATTTTTACAAATATGTGAAAGAATTATTACGTTATTTCAGGTGAAGAGTAAACTGGTTTATAGTCTGAATTCCAAAACTGAAAATAGTGGACTAACTTGAAATCAGACTACAAATGTTTGGTTGATTATATACAACTGACAGGAAAGCTCAAAACTCCTAGAAGTGTTCAGATGGTCACATGTAGCTAGCCTATCGCAGTGGTTTGCATGAAAGAAAGGGCATTATGTCTCCTACAATTGTGTACTGCTTTCAAAACAAGTTAGGAGCAAACTAAGGTATATCAGCACAAAACCTCCTGATAAAAGTCAAATTGAGACTGCATAGACGGACTCTAGCAAACAGGACAATTCTGTCAATCAATTTAAACACTTGTTAAACTTCATTTGAAATGGATTCTAACTCCTTTCACTCTGCTGGTGGGACTATGAATGTCTGTAGGACCTGTAACATTGATATATACTCAGAAGAGAAAAAGCAAATTTCTCTCCCATAGGCCAAGAAATGCTAATATATATTTTTGCATAATAACACCTGAATTAAAACCACACAGAATAACTTTGTCATCCTTTCATGATGTACCACAATCTGAGCAGTACATCACAGTACAAACAATTAGCCAGCTACAAATTTTGTAAAGTTCAACGCATCACAATTTTCTGAGCTATGCTTCTGAGTCAAGATATACAAATGCCTCAATACTTACAGCAAGCTTAACAAGCAATCAAGCATTTTCAAGATATTAAGAAAAAAACCCAACTGTTAAGTACCATGAATCTGATTGCTAAAATCATTTGTGAAACCACCATGTTTTAATCCATCATTTTTTGTTAAATTTTATTTGTTTGGGAGATAAATGCTCAGGATAAATGTTTGGGAGATAAAATGAACCTAAAAGATGTACTGTGGTGGAAAGGAGCAAAAAAACCCCAAAATTTGGAATCATACAGGTGGTTGATACAAAGTATGCTTCCAATATTCACTGTTCAGGGAGACTGAACACATGGGTTACTAAAACCAGTTGTTTAAACTAGCACTTGTTCTATACAGCACAGAAAAAAAACCCCAAAAAACCCCAAACAAAAAAACCAAACAAAACCAAACCTCAAAAATTATGCAATTTTACCAAATCCCAGTTTGACATAGAAAGTACACTCAAAACAGCCACAAGTACTACATTATGTCATGACAATAAGGACTTAAAATCTTGGTTATAAAAATCTCACTTGTAGCCACTACAGTAGTATCTCTTCTGCTTTTAAATTGCTGGCACAAAACAGAATTTGTCAAACAGTATGTCAGCACATTCAAAATTCTCACAAGCTATATTTTCAGTTCACCAGTTGTAGTCTCCTGCTACACGCCAGAGTTGTAACATACATGCACATGCCCTGACTGCTAGAGGTAAACTCAGGTCAGACAACTGGCTTTGCATTATCAAATGTAGTGAAGAATTTTGACAAATCATCAGATGGGATGTAAAACTATTGCAGTTACCATGGTTACATATTCATATTACAATGAGCAACAATAATAGTAATAGTAATAGTAATAGTAATAGTAATAGTAATAGTAATAGTAATAGTAATAGTAATAGTAGCAACAAAACAACCCAGACGACATGAAAAAGTAGCAGGAATGCTTGTAAACTCAAAAGGAAGAGATGAAATCTTCAAGTTTCTTAAGAAAACTGTTGTGAACCCAATATTGCTATTTTATTTTTTCTGTGTCAGTATCTAAAACAGCAGTATACACAACCAACTAAGCAAGACCTATAACTTTCCACACTGCTACTTACAGCAATAACATTTAAGATCTTGTAGACAAAACAACAGTAAACTTTGCAAGTTGAAAAGTGTCCCATTGTATCAAAAGTGTATAATCAGTAACTTTTTTCAAGCAGCTTGAAACAAAATAGCCAATACCAAGCATGTGATGGTTATATTATGCAAGAGTTACAGCTTACTACAGATAGCTGCTTTGGCACAAATCATGCATATATGGTCTATAAACATTTAAAGCAAACTTTTATATAAAGCCTGGAGATGTGAAGAGTGCCTTAACGGTGACACGGCATTTGAAATCCAGCACTCATCTACCACCTCTTTTTGAAAGGAAATGCAATTATTAGAAGAGCTAGACATCAACAATAATGTAACAGATCAGCCAGTGGCTGTAGCATAAAAGAAATTCCACCAAGTGTCCTATGGGTTTTTACTCTTCAGAAGTTTCTAATTAGACCTGTGTCTGGAAACAGTATGCTTTCCCTTACTTACACATACTCACAAGCTTGGAAAATACTACTACTCTATCTGGTTTGCAACTTCTAGAGAAGGCAAACTTAAATCCAAGCCCAAAGTGAGAGATCTAGAAGACTGCCTGGTGACTTTTAAAAATATGCCAATGTAGTGGTACAAAGCATGCCACATTGTCAGGGCATGAAATGAAAGTAAACATTTTGTACAGTCAATTATTTATCTGCTTGTGGGCAAGATGAAAGAAAAAAAGTAAGTGCTCTTAAAGAAACACATAAACAGCATTCTGCAAAGCATTTGTGAAGCATTTTCAAACACACACAACACATGAAGAAGGCCAAGTGCGATACTTCTATAGTCATCAGCATAGTGCAATGCATCAAGAGCAGCTCAGTCGTTTAACGGATGTGACAACTCTAGTTTACTCAGCAGTCTTTAGATCACATTTGGAATACAACATCTAGCTTTGGGCCCCTCAGTTCAAGAAAGAAGTAAAGATAAACTTAACTGAGTCCCACGGAGGGAGATCTAGAAGGGATCTTACTTCCAGAACTGGGCTTGTTTAATGTGGAGAAGAGCGAGAGACCTAATAGCAGCCTGCCAGTACCTAAGAGAAGCTACTGAGAAGTCAGTTGAGCTCTTTATTGAGGTGCACCGTGGGAGGACAAAAAACAACAGGCATAAATTGAAGCAGGAAAAGTTCCAAGTGGATATAAGTAAAAAGAAAAATCCCTACAAAGATAATTAAGCGCTGGACCAGGATGTCCAGAGAGCTGTGAAATATCTGCCATCTCATTTTCAACACTCAGCTGGGCAAAGCCCTGAGCAGCCAACTGTGAATTCAGTGCTGAGCCTGCTTTAAGGTTGCAGTAGATGAATTCCTGAGGTCCCTCCCCAGTCTCCCAAAATCAATGATTCAACAACTGTCCACCCAGCTGGGCAGTCTGTCTGCAACTAGGCCTAATACTTGGTATCAATGGAAATTTTATTATAATACGTTTGGCATGAAAATTCCATGGCCTACCCAGTCAAGCTCTAGAGATCAGTAATTTAAGGGCTAGGAGGTTGCAAAAGGAACAAAGAGTCTCTGGTGTATCAAAGGTGTCACAACTCAAAAACAACCATCACAAAAGCATTTTCAGAAGTTGCTATCCCTAGGCCTGAGGAATTTCCCTGACACTCAAGTGTAAAACTTAAGGTCAGGAAATTACTAACTATTTAAAAGACAAGGACAAAGTATTTCATAAGAGATCCCAGGTCTACTTGAAGAATTGTCCCCAATTTCCAACACCAAACCACTTGTTATGTTAGCAAGTGCCTAGTCATTTACGAAACTGCCACTAATGGGAGCTGTCTCCATTTTCTGATCCATGTTGTGTAAAATGCACTGTTTATAAAAGGGAATAAGAAGAACTGGAATGTTCAATGCAAACGTTATATGTAAGCAATTAAAGGGTTTCACAAATTACACTCACTTAATGAAATATGTGTCTCTCAAGGAGAAAGCTTTCTCCACAAAGTGCAGGTTTTCCCTACCAAACACACATGCACACAAGATAGAGAAATATGACTCTTCTTAACATACACAGGCTGCAAAAACTTTGTCATAAAATGGTTACAACTTTTACACTTATCATTACTTATATATAATATCCTTTGAAAGAAAGGTGGATAATTGCCATATTCCATACATTCTTCCAAGGATGAGTGAACAACACTAAGGTCAATCCTTCCTCAGTGAAAAGTAGTTCCATCTATGTATTGCAACTGGATCAGCAGGTAGTAAAGGGATCATGCAGCTCTTGTGTAGAGATAAAAAACACCCTGTTTATACCATGCTATGAATTAGTTCCCAATCCAAGCAAATGGTGCTAGTTCATGCCACAGATTTTAACTTCACAAGTCGCAACAGATCAGCCCAAGAAACTATCTGGCATCTTGACACTTACAGTAGGCAAAAGCAGATTCACAGACAATAACAGTGTCACACTAGTGTAACTTATCTTAACAGGACATCCATAGTGATGCAGCAGCAGTGACCAAAACAGAAAAGCCACGCTAGAATCCAGTCTTTTGGTCAAAACGCACCCTAAAAATCGACACGCTCAAGAACCAGATCTACCGCACATTCAACTGCGAGTCAATTGCGCAGGCATGAACAAGGGACTTCAGACCCCCTACTGTGGCAGTCTGCAATACAACAGGGGTGTAAACACTAAGTTAATTTCAGAGTAGCTTCCCACGCTACAAAGGCTGCCTAACCCCACTTAAATGAGCGGCCAATGGTCCAGTGGTACATGGAGTGCCAAGCAGGGGCAGTGCCTGCCCTCCTCACACGGGGACGGGGGGCTCAAGGCGGGAAACGGATCCTGCCTTGCCCCTTCCTCCCCC
>VXBZ01007443.1:186524-256483 GCA_013399135.1 Heliornis fulica | reverse complement strand
CCGGCGCGGAAGGGGGCCGGTAGTGGGAGGCGGCGTCCGCGTCTCCTCCTGCCCTGACGCGAAGCCGGCGGGGTGTGGTGGGGTAGTGTGGTGCCGGTGACTCGGCTGTGCTGCGGAGGGGAAGCCCGCGTTCCACTCCCGGGGCGTGTGGGATGATGCCCGAGGTGTCAGTAAGGCTTGGAGCAGAGTGAGTCCTGCAGAGAGGCTCGCCTGGCCTGTGCACCCCGAAGTGACCTCGTCAGGCTCTGCGCTGCGCCGCCCGTATATTTCCCTGCAGAAAAAGGTTTTCTTGTGTGCGAGCCTGGACGTGAAGGGGAGGGGGGAGAGGAAAGTCTTTGTAAAACGTTCTTTTTATTTTTTTCTTTGTGATAATGAAGCAATGGTGTGTAAGATAGGTAAGACTGTAAGTATGCTCGGAGTCCCTCTCTTGTTTGTAAATAGTCAGGGGTCTGTAATAAATGTGTGACTTGAGACCTCTTATGTGGAATCAAGATTTCACATCAGTGTGATGGTTCTGGGCCATGCCATACACCAAGAGCTATAGTGGGAAAAGTTGCTTCAGGTCAGAAATGTAATTTCTGTGTTTCGTTAGCAGTGATTGTTGAATCACTTGCTAATATGGTTGCAAATTATGTCGTGTATTTCTGAAGATTAGCATGTCTTTTATTTGTTATTAGCAGTTTACAGATAGCCTGTGGCCTTGTATGTGGCAGCAAGTGACTGCCTTACACTCTGTGTGTACATAACCAAACTTGATATTTCTTTAGTGCTCTTGTTATATATGTTAAAATATATTAAAATGCTTTTTTATCGTAATGAAAACTTTTGCTATGCTTGCTTTGTAAACTAATGCTTTATAGTACTCTTGATTAAGAGAAACTCCTATGTGCATATGTCATAAGTATTTCTGTATTTGTTTTTAAGTTATTGGTGTTTCATATGGGTCAAAAGCTACTTGAAAACACTTGTGTATAGTAGGATATACTAATGAGGCTCCAGTGTTATAATCTTTTTTTTTTTACTCTTTTACTTTGAGCCCATGTTCTGCAATTGGGAATGCTTGTGCTGTGGCCCTACCCCTTTTTGAATTTATTGAATGGAGTGCAAGCTTCCTGGAAATCTCAGCATCTACTGAGCTGATCTAATAAGTCAGTGTCATGGAAAGAGGAAGTCACACTTTTCCTCTGTTTCCGGTCGAATAAACCCTGGTGCTTGTCTTCTCCTTTCTGGAACTGACTCGGTTTGCTAATAGGAATTGGAACTATTGACTTTATTAATAGATTAATTTTGTATTAAATTATGGAGTTGGTGCAGTAAAGTGCATGTACATATGGTAGGGAGGAGGCAATTCAACCTCTCCAGGTTTTGCTGATTGTGAACTGTTAGTTCACCTTGCCCAGTGAATCTTGCAGCTATTTTAGTTTCATATATTTATAGTTATAGTTTTGTTGTAAATGTTGTGATTTCACATCCTTTAAAAATTAGTGAAACTATATGTTTTATTGTAAGATAGTATGTTTCAGAGAACAGAACTAAATTTTGTGTGGGAACTGAACTTCAAAGTATTGAAGTAGTTCTATTTGTGATGTTCATTTTCCTGTCACATTTTAAGATAATGAATACAGTTAAAGTTCTAGTGAATTATGAATTGGGTTTAAATAAGCTTTTTCCAAATAGCTAATTAAAAAGTGGCTGTTTAATACAATAAAGCTTTATAAGTGACTGTGTGCTTGTGAAAAGGTCAATTTCCTTGTGCTTGTATGGAATTTATCTTTAAGTAAATGGTGTTTCATTTTCAGGAATAATGATAGCTTTTTAACTTTCTTTCAGTGATACTGAAGGTTTGCTTATGGTCACATGTACACTTTCTAAAAGATGAGTTTCCAACCAGATCTGGCTCTGACAGATACAAAATTTCTGCAGTCTAACTCTAGACATTACTATATACCCTCCCCCATCCTCAAATACCCATTAGTAGGTAGATAAGCCCCATTATTCTTACTCCAGGGATATAATTGAAATATAGAGTAACTAAAGAACTTGAAGATGATTACAAGTGTCTTAGCAAGTTTTTTGGCAACTTACTGTTGTCATTCTCAGCTTGTTGTAAAATAGAGAAGTGTCTAGATCAGGATGCCTTAAGCTGTAATCAGCTTTCTGTCTCAGAGTTTGAGTGTTATCATCTAGACCTGATCAAATACTTATGTCAATCTTGACTGCAAATCCTAACTAGTTTAAAGAAATCAAGCTCTCCATTTTTCATTTCTTGGAAACTTCTTGATCCAATTCTACTTGCCTTCATCAAACAATGATTGTAACATAGTTTAACAGGATTTTGGGTGAGAATTCCCTAAGTAAAAAGTGGAGGGAATATAATGGGTGAGAGCACGGTGACAATGTTTGGGAACAGGTATGCTTGGAATTTGATCTGCAAGTACATTGCCTCTATTTGGTGAAAATCTTAGAGTCCATAAAATATTGGAACTTTCAAGTCCACTTTAGATATTTTGTGCTTGCCAAGAGGAAACACACCTGCTATGGCTGTCATTGTGTCTCTGTTTACTGCATGCAGCCTACATGGGTTGCAGGTGTAAACTCTTAGGACCTTGTGTTGATGCAAGCTGAGGCTGTATTGTTTGAGCAGTGTCTCTCAACAAGATGATGTCTTTGATGTATGTACATGCTTTGTTTTCCTTGATTTCAAATAAATGGTGTTGCTGTGTTTGTGCCTTGTAAGTTTCAGCATATGCTCTTGTCTTTCCATGGCAATGAGCAAAACGCTGTCCTTTATGGAAGAAAACACATCGAGGCTTTTGGTTTCAAAACCATATATCTGCCTGACCAATTTTCAGTAATATTTTTGTTGTGTTTGTGGGATAGAGAACTGGGAAAACTGCATCCTAGTCGTGGTTCTGATTCATAATCTTCTTAACCTTTGCTGTTACATCGCCAAGCTGCTTCCCTCCTCAGTTCTGGAATGTGATGGTATTAGATTGTCTTGATTAAAGTTTTATAGTCACCAAATCAGATTAGCTGTTGAGTCACCTGACTAGGTAGGGTTTGCAGTCATGTGATCCAGTGCCCTGCTGAGCTCCTGCTGGGAGCTGAAACAAGGTAGTTTGCTTTTGAGATGTTCTTAAGTATCTAACAGCATGGGTCATGGATTATGGCTGCAAAGAAGATGGCTTCATTTTCCTGATCTTTGAACTAGCTAGAATGGGATAAATTTGAAAGTGCAGGATCTTCAGTCCGTGAGCCAACAACTGGAAAGAATGCTTAATCCTGGAAGTTCTGACACTGAAAGACCTGAGGCTTTTTCAGTATAAAAAGGCTTAAAGACTCCTTATCCAATCAGTCTGAAAAAAAAAAAGTGAGGATTAGTGGGAGGGTTTAAGACATGCCAGTTGTATGATACTATATATAAGACTTGGTATGATTTTTTCCTCAGATTTTCTAACCTAAATGCATCCCAGTGGAACAGCAGCAGTAAAAATGAAAGCCTGTGTCAAATTTAGGCAGCTTTTTAGAAATAGAAGCAAATAAATTAGGAGACATAAGTTAGTGATATGTGCTGAAAACAGTGATGTAATCGTAACAAAGTAATGTTGTTTCAGATTATAAAATATTATTGAAACTTGGAGAACAGAGAACAGTAATATTGAAAATAAGTAAATTAAATATACTGTTTTAATAAATGCCATATAACTAGCCCTGTGTTTCATAGATTATTTTCCTTCTGCTTATCATAAAGGTTATCTTTTTTTAATAAAAAAGCAACATTAATTTAAAAATACTTGTAAGATGGGTCTAAAAGCAATGGGGAAGAACCAACTACCCAAAACCCAGAAAAGGACTATTTGTATTATGGCTTTTGATATTCTGTAATGTTTACCATACTGGCTTTTATGTCCATGCAAAACTTAGTTCAGGATTAAAAACTAGAAATTAAGACACTTTGATTCTGGCCTTTTGAGATGCTTAACATCCAGAAATCTATTTCATATTAAATACAAATGGTTGTCCTCAAAGAATAAAGCAGTTTGTCATTTCAGTGTGTGTGTGGAGGAGGTGGGGAGTAAACTTTGTTTCAAATTTAATTGAAGTAGTTAAAAACTTATTTTTAATACTTTGATGTTTTGAATCTTTTTTTTTCTTCCAGTTGTATCTGTACATATTTAATTAAATAGGCATTTCTGAAGCCAGGTAAATAATGTAGCTAATTACAGTTCATGGAATTGAAAGGGTTAATAGCTGTTGCTTTATAAATGTACTTTATATTTGTAAAGTTTATGCAAAAGTATTTATTAACATATTACATATGATTTTAGAGCCTAAGGTACACTGTGTGTCTGTGAAAATACATGTATGATTGAAATCTATAGTTGCTCTAGCACTTTTTCCTGATATTCTGGTATTCCAAAGGTTAAGAATTGGCATGTCTTGGATGTCAATAAATGTTCTGCTTTCTTCTAAGTTGGTAGTGCTTTTAGCCTTCACAAGCATTATTCCAAATACTCAATTCCAAATGTTATTTCTATTATAAATCTGAAGTATTAGAAGGTGCTGGAGTACAGGCAATGTTTGCTCCTCACATACATTGTGGGATTTTATAAAAGGTGCTCCTTTTTGGATTTAGTTTATTTGTCCATCATGTCTGCAATATTGTCAGACTTGAAACCTATGAAATGCTTTAACAAAGCACTTCTGGCCATGGGCAGGCTTCAGCTGATAGCTTTCAGAATTTATTTTATAATTGTAGCTCACACCTGCTTGCTGAAATATTTTTAAGGTGCTTTCATAACAGACGATTTTCCCTGTGTTGTAATATTAGCCAAAACCAAACACAAATGTTTTCAACAAGAAATGCTTCTGCAGTAGGTTCTGAACTTAAACAAAAGCAGAGTCCTAAATCTTCCAGTTGTGCAACCCCACCTCTCTGACCACCTCTCTTACATAAAAGAAATGGTATCTAATGCTTGTGGGCAACTTCTGACTACTGTGCTGAAGTGTAGAACCTGTTTTGCTGACACTGTTTTGCTGACAGCTTTCGACAACTGGCTCTGACATCTGTTGAACAGATATGATAGGTGAGATTCATAGAGTTCTTATTCTGGACTAGAATGACAAATTGGCAGTTAATTGAACATAAATCTCAAAACTTTGACAACAGCAAAGATGGGAATTGTTGCCAATGTGCTTACTTGTAAGGATGTAACTTGTTGGCAAGTTCCTCAAACATGCAACCTCCCCCTACCAGTGTGTTGGCCACAGGTGTATTCTTGTTGTGACTCTGTAGGTACTCCAGATGGGTTAATGCTAGCATGGTTACTCAGCTACTGCCAGTGTGGAAGTAACCTCAGGTAGTGCAGAATCCACTAACATGCATTTTCTCCCCTTATTGCCCATTCTGTCTTAGAGCTTTTCATATTTGATAAGCCGTGTTCTGGCTTTCCCAAGTAGTCCCTTTGGTCAGCAGCTTTTCAAAAGTGTACAATTCTCAGATTACACTAAGGACAAGACACCACAGAGCTGCAGGAACATTCAGATGTATTCGATGGACTTGTCTAGTTTTACAGCATCATCACCATCCATAGCAGGGGATGAACCGAGATGTGCTGCCATAAATAGTTCTATAGGGCTGTGTAACTATACCTTTTCCAAAGTCTAATACAGAAGTTTTACTTTTCAAAAGACATGACTTTTGTAAGAACTTCAGAGTAGTAAACTGATTAGGCCCCTGAGAGGTAAATGGAGGAAAGAGGCATTTTAGATTTCAAGTAGGCAAGAATTAAAATTTAGAATATTTTTTTCTTCCCATAGTGTCTTACAAAGATAGGTAGAACATTATTTAAATAAATATGTAAACATATAAATATATAAATTTGGAATAATACTGTGATGGGGAAAAAAGCAGAAACCACTGCATATCTGGCTTTTTTTTTGTTGCCAAGCTATATTTTAGCAAGCTTTCAGAATTCTTTAACTCAACGTATTCAGCTTCTTCGATCTCCTACACCAAGCCTGCTAATTTCATATTAAAACTGCTGTACTTCCTGAAATCCCATTTTAGGAGCCTGTATCTAGGAGTGGAGCTACTTGATCAAGTGAGCTTCCTTGTACTTCTGTGTTTGCAAATCACCTTTGTGATTCTCAAGTTATTGTCTTCTCAAGCCTAGTTATTATTTACTAATGCATTGAAGTTTGTGTTGACTGAAGTTTCCTTTCACTTGCTGAGGTATTAGTACTGTGACGGTAGCTGGAAAAGTTTGGTTTATTGCTGAAACCTTTTTGTTATATGAATTTCACAAGAATATGGAAAAAGGTTTGGTTATAGAAATATAAATATATCATAAAGTACTTGGGTTGCATGGCTGCTACCATTTCTCCCCCACCAAGTACTATTTTGCATGAGATTATGTAAATTGACTAAAAATTAATATTTAAAGTTGTAGAAACCAAAACATACTGAGGGAAACTTGGTATCATCAAGGTCACAGAAATAGTGGTAGTGTAACTGCCAGCTGTGGAGTAGTTTATGATAGTGTACTGTAAATGGGACAGACTTTGTTTGCAGGTTGTGATTACTAGGGTAAATGAGCTTCACTAGTTATTCCAGGGTCCTGGCTAGGTTTTGTGTGAAAATAACATGTATGTGCTATGCCATTGCAAAGGAGGACTACTTTGGAAGACGTAATTTACTTGAAATTTTTAGTCTGAAGAGCTATGTGTACTTGAATTTAATCTCTCTTTGTTTTCCATATTTTGTCTCTGTGAATTAGAGCTGTCTCTGTGTCGCTGATGCATGAAGAAAGGTAACAGAGCTTCCTTTCAATACCTTGTGTTTCTGAGAAGGCTGTTGCACACTTTTGGAGCTGTATGAGTCCAGCAATTCTCTTTATCAACCATACTTCCATTGGTCCAAGCAGCATGAAGCAGCATTTGGTCTTGATGTTCTCATAGTATTGCTAAGCTGCAATAATTTTTTTGAAATAAAATTTTAAATGTTTCTGGCATAAAAGATCTAAACTTCACAAACATTAAGTTGTAGGAAAAGCATCAGTCTTCTCAGCATGTGTGCAATAATTCTGAGAGGAGCTGTGTGACCACTCATTGGTTTTCCTTTTAAAAAGGCAGTATATTATGAAACAAAGGGTAAACCAAATTGGTAAACCTAAATGAGGTAAAATCTGATTACTTATTAAACAGTTTTTAAGAAAGCATATCTGTCAGGGAAATGTGGTTTTAGTGAAGTTATTCAGTGATTGTTTCTGTACTGTTTTTCTGTTTCACAGGTGCTTGTGTCCTCACTTGATATTTGGATTGGGGTGGTTATCTGTCGTAAAATAAGTCATAGGAGCCCTTTTTGGTAATCGACTGGTATCATTGATAATGCACTTTATGGGGCTGGAGTGTGCTTAGCATCTTGTAGGTACTCTGCGCCCACCTTAGCATATAATCATTTGCTAATTTTGAGAAAGGCACCTCTACTTATTTGATTCACTAAGTAGTCAGTTTTCTCACTTATTGTGTCAGTTGTATCTTTTACTTTAAACACTCAAATTAAATAATAGCTTATTCTGGCTTTTTATTTTAGTTCATGCATTTAAAACCTGGAACTCAGATAAAAAGGTAGTTTCAGAATAAACTTGGTATATTATTTATGAGTGCAGCAACACATTAGCATTGAGTTCACAATAGTTCATATCACTTTTATTCCATCTTACAAGCTTAGCAGCACAAACAGAATAATCAACATATTATTTGGCTGTCATCTGCTGAACAGAAACCAGAGATCACAAGGAGGTTTTCCCTAGCTGCAGTGATGGCCTTTTTTGTTCTAAGCCCCCATCTGGGAGGGCTGTGGTGTGTTATCATATGGAACGCGGGGTTTTCTGTAATCTGCTTAGCTGCACTGCAGTTTGAATCTTTATTCCATGTTTTTGTAATTTATAATTTTAATGAGACCATGGCTCTTGTGGGCTTTGAAATATATTAAAAGCTCTTTTGTGCATATGCTTTTGTTCTTGCTTAATAGGCTCAGTGTATTTAAAACTGATGAATTTTTATTCATGGATTTGGATGTCTGGGGATTAACTTAGACTGAATATCATTGCACTCATCTATTGATGTTTGGAACTTTTAAATATACTTGTATCTCTAAGTGGAGAAGAACTTACATAACCTGTTTTATACATCAACCAGCTCAGAAATAACTAATAAAATTGTTTTGAGCAATCAGAAAAAGTACTGATTACAGTTTTTTTACTGCATAAACTCACATGAAATACAGCTTATACTAATAAGTAGTTGAAGCTATGGACATGTGTGTATTTAGAACTTTGTAAATTTCCTAAAGCTGTAATTTTTTTTTTTTGTAGAATAATAGCAGTGACAAGCACTGATTTGCATTTTTCTTCTGTTCAGGTAACTTGAAAATGTAAATGCCAAGCTCACTTCTGTCTGACTGCATTACCTTTCTCCCATTTCTTAAATATGTTTTAGTGCAGAGTATGCCTAAGATATTTCATTAGAAGCTGATGCTCATAACTGGAAAGTATTGATGAACATACAGAAGGCTTCACTATTACTATTATATTTTCTGACAGTGCTTAAACTGGTCTCATGTTTTGCTTTTGTATTTTTCAAATGTTTAATAATGGGTTTGATTTACTGTTTGTGTTAAGATCTCATTCTATGTGATTTCTATGTTCATAAACCACTGTAGAGTATTCTTCAAGGATGGCATTCTAGTCTGAGATGAACACTAGGAATAAGACTAAGATACTTGTATTTCTTTCTAAACAGTCTTGCTGATGGTGTACATAAATAGGTAACTTTGAGCAGAAGGTTTGTTTTTTGTTTGTGGTATCTTTATTGGTCTTGGGTTTTAACCAGCAAATGATCCTTTTTGTAATGACAAATACTTTAAGTAAACAGCCTTTTCACTTGTTAGTGCAATTTACCCCTGAGTATCTTACACATATATTTATTACATTTGAGTAGTATTTCCAAAATGCCTGCATTCTTCTAGAAGGTGCATTGGCACTGGGAAGTGCAGAGGATGTGTGAGCCATGAGCAGCTTTAGTTTCTCTAGGGACATAGAGAAAATTAGATTTGTAAACCTTTGTCTTACTGAATTAAAATTAATTTTAAATGTTTATGTGTGTATGTCTCGGGACAGTTAACTTCTGAAATTTAAGATCTGAGCTTTGTCACATAGACACAGTGTATTTCTCAGTCACCAGGAAAGTGACTGTGCTGTCTGTCAGAGCTTTGGCGTTTGTCCTAGCTTGGACATCCTTACAGGAAACTGTTAAGTGAGTATTTCAGCATCGCTCAGAGGCTCAGACTTGCCATGTAACACACACCATGCCTTTGCTCAGCTATTTGGATTTCGCTGTTCAGCAAAGATGAGTGTACGGAGCTGCAGAGGAAGATAGAAGCTTTAAACCCTGGAATGTATATGACCATTAATATGGCATTTTGTACAGGGTTGAGGGATTGTTAGGAGTTGCTTCCGAAATGTAAATAGAACCAGTGAGAACTACTTGAAATCTGCTTTGAAAAAATGCTCATTCTTATGTAGGTAGTCTTTAGATGTTTAGCACCTGAGGATTGCATTATGTGAATTTACATTTACAGCATTGAGGCCCTTGTCAGCTTGAGATCAGTAGATGAGGAAGCACTCGTTGGAGACAAACTGTCAGTACCTAGTAGATAATGTGGAAAAATAATCTGCTCTTCCAGCATATTGCCAAGCTTTTTCAGATGTGCCAGACTAAATCCCAGTGTTTCTTCTTGAGAAAACCAATAGCTGGAAACACAAATTAAGTTCTGCCTGATCCTCTGTGTGGAAGGACCTTTAAAATTTGGTCCTTGTTTTGCTTTAGACGTTTAGAATCCTCAGGTTATTATGGGAGGAATGTTTCCCAATAAACATGCTACTTCTCACTACTCTAGCAGCTGTAACATAAATTTTATGTCAAAGTTTTAAAAGTATAGTTTAATATAAAACCAGCTCAAACATAAGTAGTCAAATAGCCTAGTCAGTGTGCAGTTTTTTCTTTATTTTGGGTTTTTGGATTTTTTAAAAAAGTAATAATCTCAAAGTAACTCCTTCAAAAAGAGAAGGTGCAAGTTGTGGGATTGATTTGTGTGAAGAAAGGTTTCTGGGTAGAAGCCAAGAATGTTAGGAGTTTCTGTTAGCTAAGGAAAAACAGATAAACTATCACTAAATAATCAGGAAAAATTCAGAATTAGGAAGCAGTAAATGTGCCTGGAAATTTTTATTATAGGGAAAATTCTATTTAATATCAAGTCTAGTAATTTGTTCAGCTACAGTTTCATTGGCTGTGACTTTGCTTTTCCTGTATTTTTAATTTTTGGCACCATATGTTAAACTGTCTTACACAATGCTATTGGTTATCTTTAAATGATAAATCTGCTCATTGATTTCCTAATTTTATTATGTACACAGTTAATTGTAATCCAAGATTACAGCAAACAAGATGTTAATTTCTAGACAACTTATGTACATTTCCTTGAGAGTGTAATTGTTACAGAAGCAAAGAATACAAAGAGAATACCATTTGTGCTATCCTCACAGGAGCTGTCAATAAAAGATGTAATAGGGGATTTAGGAATCTGGAAATGGCCAACTAATTTATGTGACTCTATTTTATTTCAGCTAGAAAGACCAAGCTCTGTTTCGTCTGCACTGCATATTGCAGAGCACAGGCTGTCTATAGAAAACCAGGCGGCTGCATATGGATAGTCCCTTGATATCATTCACTTGCTGTGTAATCTTATTATGCAAAGTTCTAATCTTCACCTAGAATGAATGCCTCTGGGTCAGAATATAGTCATATCAGGGTTTTTGAGGTCATGTTTTGTGATCCTTAGCTTATTCTTCTAAGTAGGGCTGGGATTTAAAGAGTATTCCCCAGATACTAGCAGAGATAGATGGCAAAACCTGCTGCCTTTTTGGAAGACAAGACCAACATGAGGTCCCTGGTAGGATTAAACTTGATTTGTAGCTGTAGGATTTTTTAACAGATGTATTATTGGACAGGGAATAGGGGGCCACCAGCACAGCGAAATTGGATCATTCTCAGGGAGTCCGCTGGCTGCTAAAACAGCAGCTGCATGTGGATTTGACTTCTTTCAGGTGAAGCGACTTCCAGTCATTTGGAAAGGATGGGATGAAAAGGAACCTTGGTGATAATTTTGATGTCTGCAAGATTTAGTACCAATGTAATGGGATTATCGGTAACACCTTCACTGCAGAAAAAGCCACCTGGTGCTATAACTGGCAGCAACTGAGAACTAATCCTTTCCCATCTCTTGGATGTCATTCATGAGGCTCAAAGTGATTTCCACCCTGCTAGTTGTGATTAATTTTATAAACAAATAAACAACAACAAAAAAAAATCAAATGATTAAGGCATAGGCTATGTAAGGAAAAGGGAACAGAAGGTAATAGTAATTATGTTTTGCGTTTTATTTGCTGCAGGGGATAAATAATACAGTTCTTGTGAAATAACCAAATTGTTTTATATATTATATGGATGTGTAACCTCTTTTAATCAATGTTTGCTATAAAAACAATGGCTATACCAGTATAAAATTTTCAGCTATCTATTGTATGATAATAAGTAGTACTTGGAACTAATTACAAGGAAGTAATTACAACAGGTTTTATGCTCTTAGTTCTGAGATAAGGATGTTTATACAACAGATCCTTTAAGTTTTCAAGGGGCCTTTGACTTAAATAACTTGTTTTATTGTGCTTAATGGTTTTATGCTGTATCTGATGGAGTTGTCTGCTGATAGCGCTTCGTATTGTATGATGTGGAAAAATGTTCAGCCAGTAACTTTATTGAGATCAGCAAAACTGTATTGGTTCAAAGTGTACTGCTTAATAGATTTCTGAAGAAACAGAATTATATTTTACTGATACTTAAGACAGAGCAATCTTAAGATAAATATTCTGTATTTTTTTTTAAACTAGTCTTGTGGGGTTTTTTGACTGGGCTTTTTTTTTACTACAACCATTCACTTAATTAGAAATTGTTACTTAAAACTACATGAAAACTTTAAGCATTGTAATTATTCTTTAGAATGAACATTAGAGGTCTGAAGACAGACTTTAATGTTAAAAACATCATTCTCCCCACCCCCACCCCCCCGAAGTTATCTCGTTCGATTCAAACTGTGTAGAATCTAGGTGTGTCTAAGAAGTTAGTTTGAAATTAGCTGTCCTGAGTGGTAATACAAAGCCTCGTATGCAAGCTAAGAACTGTTTTCATCATTATCATGAACGTTTTATAAGAATGAGCACTTGAAAAAGACAGGCAGTGTGCCACATTTGTCATTTGGGACTGGTGAAATCCATGTCTCGGGTTAAATGTTTAGTTTAGGAGAATTGGGTATAAAAGTTGAGATTTCATCACTCATGTTCTGGCCTTGTGGCTAGTTTTACACCGTGATTACTCCAGCAGTAAGCGAAGCTCACTCTAAACCCTGTTTGCATGTATAAATTACTAATCCCTCCAAACTGAGTTACTCAAACATCAGAGAAACAGAGTGTGTTCACTGTAACTGTTGGGAAGTATGTGCCATCTGGAGTCTTAACAGCCACAACCACTTTGAATCTTATTTTCAGAGACATATAGCAGTTGTCTGTAATTTCATAATAAAAAATATTTTACTCATAGCCTGGTAACTGTTGGTTTTGAGAGGTCTTAATGAGTCTGTTGCTACTATTCCATTTGGCACAATCAACATCTCTGGTTATTAATATAAAACAATGTTCATACAATTCCTTTTTACCTTCATCTCCACAGGTGCCTGAATTCTGTACTGTCTTATATATTAACATAAGGTTTCTGAACAGCATAGAGCTGAAGCACGGGATGGTCGTGCAGTATGTTTGTTTGAGCAGCAGTGTGAGGCTAACTTGCTAGCAGGTGCCATTAAGAATTATTGATGATATAATTATCTCAAAAGTTAGATATGGTTGTTAATTCATGCAAGTTGTACAACTCTAATCAATCTGCTGTCACACCATCTTCCTTTTATCACCTGTAATGCATTTCTGGGTTCACACTGTTTCTGGCCCTGAGACCAAGGGGTTGGTGTGTCCTTTACATCATGTGCTGGGTTGAGAAGAGCAACCCACTTTTCTGGCTCTCCAGAATAAAGTCTGCTGAAGGTGCATTTCTCTTGCTGTGAAGCTGCTTCAGTTTTTCCAGGGTGCCCCGCAGTATGCGGTTTGTCGCACCGCTAGCAAATGGTCATGCTCATGAAACAATTCAAGATTTTTCTGGTTTCTGTTGTATTTGGATCTTTGCTGTAAAACTCTTTAGCTTATATTAAGGATGGTGAATCACAGATTGGTTTAAGTGGATTTATTCTGGAGCTCTTTTACATGCAAAAAAAAAAGGCATGTAAATTTTTTTGCAAATAAGGAAATAAGCTTGGTGGAGAACAATTGGTAGAGAGACTTTTTTTTTCCTTTATAAATCTATACTAAATGCGAAGAACAGAAACCACTTTTGATTGTACTCAGGGAAAATTCCCATTAACATCTATATTTGTGCAAGTAAAGTTTTTAAATGCCTTCATTGAAATAGCAAAAAGTCATAAAATGCAGAAGGGGAGGTCTATACTTCATTATTAAGTAGGACATGTTATGCATGCAGCAGTTTTAAAATTTTTTTTTCCTGTTACAACTTACTGCATTTATTTAGCAATCTATACAGGTGCATCTTAATAACTGAGGGAAATCATGCTGTGATTTTAATTCATGATAAAGCTGATACAGACTGTAAGAGGGACAAACTTTTAACTTTGTTCAATAGAAATATATATATTTAAAAACTTTTAAATTGGTGTAAGGAGGTGTATGAGTTAGATTAACATGGCAGTAATTGCAGTTAGACATTGGAGTTTGACAAATATTAGGGGGAGAGAGGATCCAGAGGTATTAGAGTCCTTTTCTGTGCTACAGAACTTATGCCACCATACTGGAGCTGAGAACAGTAATGTGTAGTCAAAGGAAGACTTTGCAAACCCTCCAGAATTCTTACCAACAACTATTCTTTTCCTAGTCACATTTAGGCAAGCCATTCAGGAGTCCATTATCCTTAATTTTGTCTAGTTCTTCAAGCCTGTTTTCATTTGATTGATTGTCAGGTCACTCTTAAACTTTTTGTTGACTACTTGATTACATGATTTTTCTGTGAATGTACTTTCAGTTGTGAAATACCTTCAGATTGCTTCGGTGGTTTGATGCTTCTCAGTTTAGCTGTTGAGTAGTCAGTTTTAACTACTAGTGCTTGAAGAAAACCAGTGATTTTAAGTTGCACTGTCTTCACGTGATTAAAACAACTCTGTCAGGTGTCATTTAATAAATAACCGCATCAGAGTTCCAATATGTGGTCCAGTCAGGAAGTCAAAGCCTGCATGAAAGGTACAATTACAGTTTTCCAGGTTCCATTGAGCCAAGCTTAATGGAGGGGAGGGTGTACACCAACTGTTGGGATATTTAGACATGTGGCAGGTAAGCTTAGCTGCTGTCTCAAGTAAAAGAACCCCTGCTGAGTCAGCAGAGAGCACTGCATCCACTCTCTTCCATTAGTTTGACTAGTTTGACAAAGTTTTTGGTTTGTTTGTTTTTTGGTTTGGTTTTTTTCCTTACAAATAAGCTGATGACAGGGGTAAATTGCTTGACTGACTTCTTGATGACATTTCAGTTTATTCACCTCCTTAGATATATCCGACTTTTTGTTGGGTTTACTTGCTGTTTTTTTTTTTACATAGTGTCTGTCAGTTGTAGATACAAAAGACAGTTGTCTAAACTTTGGGTTGTTTGTTACCAAATGAATGATATTCTTCTGTTTTACTGTAGACTAGAAGCAGCTGAACAACGTACACTGTACCATGCTCCGCAATGTCCTAGGAAAAACCTTTCAGTTTCTTGGGTATACTGTGCAATATGGCTGCATAGCGCACTGTGCCTTTGAGTACCTTGGAGGAATTGTCGTGGTAACTTTTCATTTTCATGACACTTAAAACTATGATATTGCAGTTGTTATATGTGGTAATGCCAGTATTTCAGGTTTCTTCATTTTTAAAAAGTTCTTTCAAAGTGTGCTTATTAAATGTCTTTTTTTTTTGGAGGCAGGTCCAGCCTTTATAAAAGTTATAAAAGTTACTTCGTATTTTTTTGCCACTTTGCTGCTTGAGGTGTCACTGAAGCAAATGGGGAACTGCTGAAGCATTTTGCAGAAAGTGTGTTCTCTCAAAGACCAGAGTCACTCACAATGTCTTAGGAAATGCTCATTTCCACTTTTGAGCAGATTTCTGGATAGTTCATGCTGTCTCCTGCCTTCTTGTTTCTAAGCCTAGCAGATACTACTGCTGGATAGAGCGGATTTTGGTTGAGAGCTGCTCTTGCAGCTGCTGTGATGCTTCTGTTTTACAGAGGCTGAAAAAAGGGGTAAAATGGCAGAGCTTTGAGTGCTACTTCAGATAATTTCCTGCAGATTAGGTGCTGAAATGTGTCCTCAGGGGTTTGCAGAACCTCGGAGGGTTCAGGACCAATTCTGAGTGAATACAGAGCTATAAGGGTGTCAGAGGCTGTCCTCCCCCTTTAGTTGTATCAGATGTTCCTTGGAGGATCTCACTTTTCTAATTATTGTTTACACTACACCTTTTCTAATTTATTAGCAAATAACATGATTATTAATATGTTTTAGGTAAGAGTACTTGGAAGTAGTAATTTTTTTCTCATTTATTTTTAATTTGCAGTGTTCTGGACCTTCAATGGAACCAACCATTCAAAATTCTGATATTGTCTTTTCGGAGAACCTTAGCCGCCACTTTTATTCCATTCGAAAGTATGCTCCTTTGAGACTAGATTTTACATTCTGTTTGCCAGAGCTTGTCAGGAACTGCATTCTACCTGTCCTTTATTTTTTATGTATTCTTCTGCTTCTAAAATGTAATTTTTCATAGATCTTTTTTCATTGTGTCTGATGGAAGTTAAAGTAATCAGCACATACAGCCCATTGAACAGCTTGTCAGAGTTCATTTAGGATGTAGTCTGTGTCCCTTCTACAGCTTTGTCCAAAAAATGCAAAGATGCCCCACTTTTTCCTCTAACAGTTCTATTGTGTGAATGTAACTAACTGCTCCTTTTAAAGCAGTTTTGTCCTGCTTGCAAACCAGGCTGTAGGTGTCACTGTGCTCAGGTTGTCAGTAAAGCAACCAAACAGTGTAAATATTATCTATCAAATGTCAGTTTATTACTGTCATACAGCTCAGTAGGCTCAACACCTTCACCTGCTTCGAGGTGGACTGTTTCACTGTACAATCTAATGTATATTATCAGGAGACAAATGTAACACAAGGTCTTACAAAGTCAGGTTAGACATTTGGAGTTCCCCTGGAAGAACAATATTTAAGAACACAGAATCTGTTCTGTTCCATATCTGTGTAGCAACAGGATCAGGTTAAGTGGCATTAATTTCATCAGAGCATTGTCAAAAAACAGTTTATGTGTTTTAATAAATCATCTAAATAACAAAAAAAGTCTACAAATATACTTAATCCTGCATGTAAAAGTGCAACCAAGAAAAAATGAAGAAACAAAGTTGTAGACAAGAATTTTCAGCAGAAGGAAGTGTCTTTAATGCACGTGAATATTTTTGGAGTATACACATAGATGCACATGTACTTAGCCAAACAGTTTGTACTTAGAGTTCTTTTTGTTTGTTTGTTTTTTTTTCCTCTCAGAGGAGATGTTGTAATTGTGAAAAGCCCAAATGACCCCAAATCAAATATCTGTAAAAGAGTAATTGGCTTGGAAGGGGATAAAGTCTGCACAAGCAACCCTTCAGATTTCCTTAAGAGTCACAGCTATGTAAGTATTAGAGTTTCTTGCTTTGTAAATTAATGATTACTTAAATAGGCCTAGTAGTCTGTAAAGGATTTGCAACATTTAAGTGTCTTCATAAATCATAAAGTATGATGTTAAATTATTATTTCTTGTATATGTACAGTAAAATGTTGTAATTTGTAAATTCTATGGCAATCTGTCTTTCATGGTGTCTTTTGTCTCTGTAGAAGTGTAGGCAGATGATATTTTTGCTCTGCCCTGTGCTTGGGTCTTCTTCCCAGAAAGAATGCCCTAAAAGTCTCTGTGTAAAGTGCAGTACAGATGGCAGATCCAAGGGCTTGAACTTAAGGGAAAAATTTCTGTATTTTAAATGCAAAGAAGGGAAAATTTTGACTCTGCAATAGCTTTGAGGATTTTGCTTCCAAAATTGTGCTTTAGTGTGTCTCTGTATTTCACTCTAACAATATTTTAACTTTTCTGACTATGGTTGGAAAGTAGTAGTTTTCTTAACTTGTCCAAAATGTCACGTAACAAGATGAGATAAAAAGGAAAAAAAAATTAATACTTGGCTTTGTGCAAGACATACTTAACAGAAGTTTGGAAAGATTTGTGACAAGATGTTTTCAGCAAATTCTTTTTAGGCTAGCATTAGAAAAATCATCAGAAATCCCAATGGCAGAGAAATGTAGGGTTTTTGCCCAAAAGCACATTTGCCAGTTACCTGTTCAGCACCCTTTGGAGACATCACATTTTGCACAGATGTTTTGAGTCTGAAAAGAAAGATACTCTGTTGCCTTTTCATATCCACTGCATCCCCGTAATTAGGGTAAGAAGAATTAGCATCTGACTAATATATGCCTAAGTCCTGTGCTGTGAAGATAGAGGAGTTTACAGAACACTTCTTGCAGCCATTTAGGATAGATAAATCCCTTAAAGAGTGTAGCTATCATAAAACAGCCAACTTCACCAGCGTAACTTCAGGTGCCATTGCTTCATTTGTATGGAGCAGCTGAAGCAGAGTCTATCCTTACTAAAATTGATGAGAAAATTCTTGTCAACATTGCATTGAGATTCGATGTTGGGATTTAATCAAGACATAGGACCAGAAAGCAAGAATACGTTTCATACCCTCTTCTGAGGGCTTTGGTTTGTTTTGTCTTTCACCCTCGTGCAAAAACCTAGAAGTTTCAGGCACCTGCCTCTAGTCTGCTCTTCTGATGGAGTGCTTTCGTACACACTTGGGTCGCTTTGTGGACAGAAAGGAGCCAATTCTTGGTTACCTTTTGAAGGAGAAGACTGAGTATTTATTTTTTCCATAAAACAAATTGTGTTACCATTTAACCAAAAAAAAAAAGCCAACACAAACCAAACAACCCAATTCACCTTTCTTCCATGTTGAAGAAAATTTTTAACTCTTATAGAGTGATTCAGATGAAATCTGAATTTCCCAGAGCAGAACAGCCTAAAGGGAATCTGAATTCTGTGTACACTGATAGAAGACACAAATTGAGTTTCTCTGAACATCACCACCTTTCCTTGTCTTAGTCTTGAAAAGGAAGTTCAGGAAATGTTTGTATTTAACAGGATGCCAGTTGTTCTGAAAACCTGGAGGTAATCAAATGAATATTCAGGAGAATGATTTTTGTACTAGGTGTAAGATTTCTTGTCTTCAGTTTTAATATAAAATGTAAAGAGAATGAGAGGATGTGGAATGCAGAGTCCAATTCCTGTTTTCACATGTGTGTTTTTCATGAAGTCTGATGTGTGATGTATCACACAGTGACATGCAAGCTTTCTTAGTTCTTGCATCGTAACTTGTATCTAGGGAGAAAAAGAATGGAAATGGTTTTGTTAGTGCGGATGTTTTCCTCCTATCTTTAGTGGTTGTTGAAGAGGTAGATATTTCCATCTGTTCAGGAGACACATCCTTTACAGAAGAGTATATTCTCAACATAGATATCTGCACTTTATGTGCATACCTTACACTGGATTATGCACTAAGTAAATTGTTCCTGTTGGGGAGGGAAGAGTCATGCGTGTCTGTTTAAATAATCGTCAGATGGGTTTCCTTATTAAAGTGCACAGCAGTGACTCACTAATTCTCTTAATTCAAACACAGAGTTCTTCAAAGACCATAGCAGCAGCAGATGTACAGAGAACTGGCTGTTCATTCTGTTGATACTTCCTGGAGTTTTGCATACTTCCTTGGGCTCTGTGTGTGTGTGTGATCATCAAAGATCCCAAAAAGCCAGAAGTACTGCCAGGGGTGTCCAGCTGCCAGAGAAAGGGACAGTTACAGGCACTGCAAGTGAGCAAAGCCTAGAAACTGCCTTGAGTTTTTGGTGTTTATATTAAGCTACTAAATTATTACTTTTTAAAATGAGGTATCTCTGAGTGATTCTTGAATGCAGTGACTCCAAAGTGTGTAAGGTCAGAGGACTGGTTTTACTGGAAGGAACTGCTCCTTGACTAACTTGTCACCTCTTTTGGGGAGTGATAGTGAATAGCTGGTGTCATGTTTGCAAACTTATTCCAGAAAAATAAATGCAAGATCCTAGATGTCAGAAATATTACCAAATTAGGTCGTTAAAACCTGTGCTTTGTTCTCTGCTGGTGTTTGCCAGCTAATGGTCAGGTATTATGAGTTGGCCAGTTACTGGGTATGTCAGGATAATTGCAGCGCAACTAACACACGTAACACTGCTGAGAGGGAAATCACCTCTGAGCAGCAGCTTCTGCTGTCAACCCAAAAGGAGAATCCTTGAGGTCATGTTAGCAGGAATTATGCTTGTGTTGGCATCTTTTACAGATTTTATGTTACAGATTTATGTACTTAGAATCACTAACATCATCTTTGGAAGCCTAAGAGAATTCTAAAATCAGATCCTGCTTAAATCCGGTTTTATTCATGGCTATGCTTCTCAGGGTGGCTTTATGAGTATAGATAGGTGAATAGAGAACTCCATTTACAGTTTGCTTTCTGTAAAATTACACAGATGACATACATTATTGCTGCAGACAACCAAGTAGATACTTGTGGATTTGAAAAAAAAAAACCCACAAATGAACCTTTGGACTATAATAAGTGAAAAATAAATCATACGTAAGTTGGTCTGAGAAGGAATTTCACTTGAGCAGAAGTACAGTACAGCAGTGACAGTTATGTGTGAGTCTTTGTAGTGCCATAAAAATACTTCTGTTGCTATACTTAGCTGAAGTGATAGATGAGAAAAATAATTTTTGTCAGAGTGCACCAAGTGTAGAGCTGTACCATCAAACTGTCTTTGGAGTCATTGCTGGATTATGAGTGGATAGAACTAATCCTGCATATCAGTTTCATTGGTTTAAATGAAGCCTGTGCTCAAATCGAACTCTTAAGTACATAAGGTATGTCTTTACTTTGGGCCCTTTATGGTATGTGATGCTTTATATGATAGAATCTGCAGAATGAGAGGAATCTTCTTTACAAAGAAAGGATAATGAAATTCTTTTTTTTTTTAGTAAGCTGCTATAGTATTATAAAGTTGGGAAAACTTATTTTTTCTTTTTGTTGTCTTTGATATTTGGTATGGAATATGTGGGCTGGCAGTTTTGCTGGGCTCTTTGGTTTTTTGCACAATGATGGTGCTTATAAATATAAGTGTATTTACTGTAATAAACACTAAAGAATGCATTACTTTTTTACTCTATTGGAAGCAATGGGTATGATACCGAAATTTAAATTACTCATTTTCAGTAATGTGGTATTCAGACCTAGTTTCAATTACTAAAAAATATATTTACTGATTTATTAATTTAACTATAAGATCTGAGTAATGAGGATTAATAAGGCAATATTAATCACAGTAAACCCCTGAAATGGTCTTAAAAATATTTGAAAGCATAAGCATCATATAAAGCTTTTTATTTCCTGTTTTTAAAAGTCTGAATACAGATCCAGGTTTATAAATCAGATTGAGTATCCTATTGTTATATTTGAATGCTTTAATGCCATTTACTTTAGCTTTAATTTCTTTAGTACCATATGTTCTTGTGCTGCAGCTCCTATTTACAAACTGAGAAAGTGATGGGTAAGTCATCAGATTAAAACAGCTTGTATGTCATAAACCACCAATATGCTAAGCCTTTGCGTCACTTAAACAAAAGTAGTACCTAATAATGTCACTTAATACAGGTAGAGTCTGTAAATAAGGAACTGCCTTTTGCAAGTCATGGTGATAAAAAGCTGAGATACAAATCCATATCTCAGCAACACTCTGCTGCTAATCAATCACAACACACCACTAATGCTGTGAGACTAGCTGATGTGGGGGAAGTATGTTTACCTTGTGCTAAAATGAGGTTCATTGCGGAGATGGCATCTCTTCATCCTGTGGCTAGCTCCAGAGCTAACATAATTCCGAAGATAATGCATCTTACTGTGTTTGCAGATCGGAGAAGTGGTCTCGCACAGAGCTATTAACTCTTAAACAGTCCTCCTTAAATGCAGTAAGAATATTATGTGGATACTAGGAATAACATAGTGTTAATGTAAATAACACAGTATCTTTATCACTAGACAGTACTACAGATTTTGGATGTACAACGTAAGACACTGAAGAGTGGTTTGATACTTCAGAGCGCTCAGTACTATGGGGTCGTCTCTTTAAAACCTCCTAATTGGCAACTAAAAGTAAAGTTCTGGAATCAATAGTTCTTTCTCCTTTGTCCTTAGTATCTTAATAGCTAGTTTAAATCTGTGATTTAGTATTTCAGTAATCTAGGTTGTAGCAGTTGCCGGATGGAAATACCCTACACTTTCTTCTTCTCTGTGGCTCTAGTGTGCTAGAGCCCTGGGAGAAAGTTTTGCTACAGTTTTAAGAAGCAGATATGCTAAAAGTCTGGTGGGAAGGGAGGAGTGATTTTGGTGTATTTGTTTAGTTTGCACATTTGTTCAGTTTGCAGATCCCTCTATATCTCAGTACAGAGTTCGTGGCTAGAGCTGATTTCTTCAGAGCTGTCTCTTCTGAGAACTAATTCTAAATCAAAATTCGGACTTGTCAAAACTACATTATTTAAGGGAAAAGAAGCACAAAGAACTTAATCAGTCTAATTGCCAGTATTTCCAGGGTTTCCTCTGCTCAAGTGGATTGGTATTTTTACCTTTGCAGGGTTGGGTTTTTTGAGGTTTTTTTTTTGGTATTTTGAGAATACATGAATGTGAAGGCATGATGTGATGCAACAGCACTAGTACCATTCACCATAGGTTATTCTCATGTCCTTTGTGGGAGGGAGGCAGGTGGCCAGACATGGGCATGCCCGCACCATGTTCAGGCAGGGGAGAGCAAGGAGAGGCTCAGCTTAAACACAGTTCCTGAAGGAGCTCCCTCCAAGGTCTCTTCTCAAACAGCTCCTTCTTCCCCAGTCTGAACTAAGATCTGACAGCTGCACTTTATCAGCTGGTCTGAAGTTCAGGCCAGCTTCACTGGGGTGGGAGAGAGCTCTGCCCAGGCTTTGACACATGGCCTTAGTTCTTATGTTCAGCCAGTTCATCCCTGAAGGAAAACCATAAAGAAATCTCCCCGAGTCCTTCCAAGATCATTCATTTTTTAATTAATCACAATAGCTACTTTTTCTTTATGGAACACGGCCTCTTGGCTGTGCCGGTAAGGTTGAGCCTTCAAAATTTTATATTCTGATGTATGATGAAACCAACTACTCAAGGACTTACTGAAGATTTAGAGCATGAGGTTTAGTCTGCTTAGACCAGCCTTATGTCTGAAAGAAGGACCTATTCAAGTTTTTCCTCCTCTGTGTGTACTAGCTACGGTTTCCCAGCTGTCTTAGATGATGAGGTCATGCAGAGCTGAGGCCTTAGATTAATTAGCAGAGATTCAGGTCACTCCCGATGGAGTTGGCAGACAATACTTTTAAGATTCCTTAACCCTGCTCAGACTATTTATCAGCCATTGTTGTTACTGGTCTTATTAACTGGATCACTCTGTCCAATGCATACCAGTGATGGTAACGAGTTGTGTGTTTTAACCAGAAAGTTCCATTTGGGTTTGAACCCATAGGTGTTTTGTTCTCAAAACCAGACTTTTGGGTGACCCTGTTATATTCTCTGTTTTCTGGAGAAGAATCAAATCCTTCTTAATGAAAAAAGGTTTGAAAAAGGTCTATGCAAACTTCCAAGTAATCATTGCTGGATTTGTAATAGATATTTCCTTACAAAATATTGATCTTCTATAAATCAAGAAAACTAATTACAGTCTGGACTGACAAGTCATTGTCTTATTACTTCTTCTTCATGGTAATATTTGCTCAGTATGTATTAATCAATTTTATGTTATAATTTTTTTTTGTAAAAGGAAAAATAAATTTAGGGTTGCAGCTAGATATTTTAAGAATTCTATACTTAGCTTTTCAGGCAGATCCAAATTAAAATCTAGAGCATACTGCATTTAACAACATGCTCTAGATTTGAATACTAAATGGGAATATTTATAGACATAAACAATGCATGTGTTTCAGTTACTTTCTAACACAGTTGGAAACTTTTGCAACATCCAAAAGGTGATACTGAGAGAAAGCATCTTATTGTCATTTGACTGACATAGATATTCCTGATGTGAAAATTCTGCGACCTCCCCCATAAAGCAGTGAATGCAGTGATCAAACTTTTTAAGTTCCAAGTAAGCAAGCTGAGGAATGGAAATAACTATTTACACATTACATAAAGTTTAGAAGGAGCAACATCACTTAAACATTGGAAGAACCAGTGAGTGCCTTGACAGATTACTATCACAGATTCCCCAAATTTTTATTAAAGAAAGTCACTGGCAGGCTTGAACAAGAGAGAAAAAGGTCTTCTGAGTTCAAATCTAAGCTAATACATTAGTTTCCTTGTAGTATGTGAGATAACATTGCTATCATTGAAAGTTATGTGATTTTTAGTATTGGTAAATAATTAATTTTGAAACTTAAAAATAGACAAGTCTTTTTACCTTACCTTTTAATAAATTTTCTATTAAAACAATGACAATACAGAGAATGAATTTATAATATAAATATTTCATCACAGTGGATTTAATTTCTGTATAAAAACCTATTTGTGTTTCACCGTCACCTTAAAATCATCTGGACCCAGGGCAGAATGACTTGTTTTTAACATGTCTGTTTAAACCTGCACCCAAGTACATTACATAGCTTAAACTGTTCAGTAAGTAAAGGGAAAATGCCAAAGTGCTTGGATGTGCCTACAAATTGAAGGTAAATTCATTCTGTTCTATTGTATTGTAAGTAATTTGGCTCTTTAGTGATACTTGGAAGACGCTCATTTAAGGTCTGCTATACTGTTAAAAATGCCAGCATGGTTGCTACCATTTCATAACTTTTTCCAGCACAAAAATGGAAATAAAAATGTTCATGTTGATTTTGAAAATGTTAATGTTGTTGGGGTTTATATAGATGGGAGCCTTATCATAAACATTTATAAGCCTACGCAAATGGTGCCTAGACCAACATTAAAAAAAATGTGTTAAGCATTACTCACTCTTAGTTCTGAATTAGTAAATAAAGGATTAAGGAATAGTTATGTGAGACTTTTAAGTATAGAGTGATAAAAAAACTCCCGCATTTCTGTGGTGTATATTTTATCCGAACTAGATGCAATTTACTTAAATAAGGCAATTTAATCAGTATTTAGTAAATTTGTCATTTGATATTGTAGATTCTTTCATCATATTTCACTTTAATCAAGAAAGGTAACACCTGTGGTTTATTCACAAAAGCTTCTTTTGTTAAATGAACACCCGCAGGCCATGAAGCAATTACATTTGTTGCTTGTAGCAAAGTAGGAGTCATTTAAATAGACCTTAGTAGGGATAGATGAGAACTCGCAGACTTTATTCTTTTGTCCAGCACTGAGATTAGTTCTTATCATAGCTCAAGAAGGAAGCCTCTGAACTGAAAAGAAAAGATGGGAATGATTTAAAGTTCTGAAGTTTGAAACTTTGATATTGCTGGAGGTGATGTGAATACCTGTGACCTTATGAAAGTTCAAACTTCATCTGCTCCCAGATGATTGTACATGCTGATGTTGTCTGACAAACATAGGCTACTTGGAGTTCCAAAAGGAGAGATCACAAGATATTTGTTTATAATTATCCATGTATTTATTAAAAATCCCTATTTCTCCATCTCCATTAGTACCTCTCTCCCCAAAAGCCCCAAAATCACAAAACCACCAATCCAAATCCATGAAAACAAACAGAAATCCCCAGCGCAAACCCTAAAGTCTATTTCCATTTAGTTGGTTTTGGGGTGGTTTTGAGGCAGATGATAACTTAATCTGTTAATCTCATTTGCGGTACATCAGTTTTCTAGTATGCCACTTCTTGTGCATACTAGAGCACAGGCATCTCATCTCTCAATTTTGAAGTTAGTGAGATTAAAAAAGACCAGCAGAATGTAATTCTCGATTCCCTCTCCCTGCCCTTGTAAATCTTTATAAATGTTTGATGCTAGTAAGTACCTACCAAGTACTTGACCTGTATTTCTCTGTTGCCACTTTACCGATACCCCAACAGCCCAAATTTAGACAGTTTGTCGCAGAGCTTCTTTATCTGAGGTGAAACAGAATAAGCTGCTGCTACAAGCTCAGTTGTTCTGAATTCTAATCTTGCTCTTCTGGTCTCTCTGCTCCTGTACTAGAGCCCTCAGTCCTCAGAGCGAGAAGGTGAAAGAGTCATGTGTCTGATCAGCATCCTGTATTCTCATGCATATAAGCTGCACTGCAGATAGCTGGTTCTGCTTGGGAACTGCTGTTCCCTGGAAATAAATCCTCAGATAATCTGCACAAAACCAGAGGCACAGGGGTTGCTGAGGCAGAGTGGTCTGCAGACAGTCAGAGGCAGCGTGTTTTCACGTGAGCCTGTGCTGCTGTGGAATTGCTGTGTGGGCTTGTGAGACTTACGCATCTTATGCATAAGGCAAAACTGAGATGCTGCCTGGCTGCAGTGGGATGCTTTTGGCAGTCTGGTCAGCAATATTTGTATTCACCATCTTGCAGTGTAACCATAACTGTGCTTCTTGGATACAGTTCATTTTGTCTCAAGAGATCCATGTCCTGTAGATACCAAAATGCGCTGTTGTGAATTGTCAAGTTGCTTTTCCACTGCCTTGGTTTTTTTTGGCAGCAGCAGCAGCAGTCTCTTGGTGTATAATTAATATATTCTTCTACAAATAAAAGTATTGAATAGTGAGGGTTTTTTTTCCCCCTTTGGTTAAAAATGTATCTTATTCCCAGCCTTTGTGCTTGAATAGCTTTGAGGTGTTTCAGACTGGGTCCTGATTCAGTAAAGGTTGATACTCAAAGTTAACTTTAACCAATGTGAGTAATCCCACTGAAATTGGGGATGCACTCCAGAAACAGTGTGGTGAATAAACCATTGAGGGGTTTTAGCTATAGCCTTTATTTCAGAGGGGTGCAAACAACTTTTGTTTAATGATTATGGATGGCATTTGGTTTTACATTTTCATGTCATCCATGGAATTTTCCTGGCTTGTAATCTTCCTAGATGGTAGCAACGTTCCTAGGTGATGGGTAGGCATCAGGTGTTATGCGGTGTTATATCTGGCTGAATCACACATTGTGACAGTATTCTTAACAACAATTTTAGAGGTATAGGGTCCTGTCATACCTTCCATAGAGAACTGCAAAAATTACTGAAGTGGTGAATTTCAGGGTATAGGAACATATTTCATTGCAAATGTTCCACCTGGAATGCAAATTAAGAACACTTTGTTTAAACATGTAATTGTTAAAAGTATTAGAAGTAGTAGGTGATATGCCACAGGTGGCAAAAGCAGTTTACTATGATTTTGGAGCCTGGAAGAAAGCTGGGAAGGTCTAGAAGTGTTTAGGTATGTGCTATTGAGGAGTCTTTATTTCATATGGTAACAGATAAGCTTCATGTTCTGCCTAGAAATTGGGGAAGAGAGGAAGCATGGGAACCAGTGAAATAGAAAGGGAGCTGGCGTGTCCCGTGTGTGAAACAGTAGCACATGGCAAGAAGTGATGCCTTTTTCAGAAATGGGAAAATGAATGTGGGTTTGCTTTTTTATTTTGTTAAAACAATCTTCCTTTCATAGTAATTCATGCTTCCTTTTGTATCTTTGCTGAGATAGTCTTTCAGAATTACAGTAGTTTGATGTTTCACTTGTAGTTCTGGTGGATGCTGGACAGGAGTGTTTGCCAGAAAGCTCATAATGCTGCTTTGCACCGTAACGTGCACCTGCAGAACATGCTCTTGAAAGAGGTGGGCACACTGTGAGTCAATGAAGATGAATATCATACTGACCTAACAATTGCTGCTGGACACTCTCAGTAGGCTGTATATCACAGATTTTTTCAGGAAAATGGGAATGCTGGTACATTCCCAAGTAGAAACGTGTCAGAAGCATCTGTCCACATGTACTGAGGTGTATATTCTACACAGGTCACTTGACTCTGGATAGAAATTTTATGTATTTCATTTATTTTAAATTGAATTCTGGTTGGTGAATTTGTTCACAAATCTGCTTGGGCAGGAGAAAGGGCCATGGTCGTCTAGTTGAATCCATCTGGCCTTCCCAGAGAAAGCTCTTCCATGTACATGTACTAAGGTGGCAGGCAGAATTGCTGTATTGAAGGGCTGGGAGAACAAGTAAAGGACCTGGAAAACTAGCAGATCACTTCAAAACAAACAAGCTTCACTCCTTTACGAGAGACTCTGGAAGGAGACAGTATCACTAGGTTTCAAAAGGGTTTATGCATAATGCTGGTCTACAGCTCCTTATATGAATCAGTGATATAGATGGTGGGATCAGAGCACCCTCAACAAGTCTGCAGATGACACCAAGATGAGTGGCAGTGGCTGATGTTCCTGATGGATGGGATGTCATCCAGAGGGACCTGGTCAAGCTTGGGAAGCGGGTAAAAGGCATATTTAAAGGCAAGTTTCACAATAGGTGTTACCTGGGAAGGTACCGCTACATACCAACAATTACAATTCAACTGCATTTTTCTCAAATGTTTGGCTGGGGAACCTGATTTTATTCCTAATGGTTCACACCCAGACTTCACTACTAGAGGGTATTTAGTTTTCAGTCTGTTATCCTTGAGTACTGTACATGAAGATTATTGTATTTATAAATCCATGTGGCTCCTTTCCAAAGCATTAATATTTATACCACTCAACTCTTGATTTTAATTTGATTTTTTTTTATTTATTTTGTTTCTGTAATTCTCCCTACCTCCCCCCAACCTCTGTAATTGTAGTCATGTTTCAAGTCCATATTTGGTTTTGGAAAAGTATGTTACCTTAAAGTCCACGTTAAATATTATCTAGATGGAGAATATGTTGCTCCTTTAAAATTTTCAGCCTCATTTAGAATTCTAGAAACAGAAATGGATTACAATGTTATTTCATTGGGTAACTTTTAAGAGGTTATCTAGGTCTGAAGTGCTTTTAAAAATATATATAATATTGTTATATACCCCAAGTGAAAGTCTTAGTTTTAGATGTCCAGTAAGAACTTTTTCATGCATGTAAGCTACTCTTATTTGGGTAACTAATACAGCTATGTTGCTATTTCTCCTTTTGTCACTGAGTCAGTGAATGCCATGAATCTGTGGTATGTAATATAGTTAATGCAGAATATATATAGGCAATGAAAGGTCTCTGTCATATAGTATAAGGTCACCGTCATTAATTTTCGAATTATAAAAAGGGATTTGCTGTTTTGTGATCATCATTATTGCAATATAATGTGTTGTGGATTCTGCCTGCACATAGAATGAACTGTGATCTTAATTAGAACTTTGACAAGCCTACTCCGATAAAATGATGAGATTATTCGTAATTGATGTCACAATCAATTACCAGTTAGTTCATCATGAATCTACTAACAGGTCTAGCCTTGGTGCTGGCCCCAGGATGTTGATGAGTGTGTGGCTGCCCTGTTCATGCTGTTACTGCGACAGGAGGGCAGATTTTCAGTCAACATCCTAATGACCTCTTTTGAAGTCTATTAAATTAATGACCCTGTCACATTGGTCTAACCTCTTACATCTTCATTTTGGATTTTTTGTTGCAAACCATTGTTTTTTGAGCACATGATAGAACAGATACTTCAGAGCACTCTTCCTTGTCCCTCCAAATCTGGCACTGTGTCTTACTAGATTCAATAAAAAATTAGTTCATTATACAGTCATGAAATACAGAACACAGAAACTGGGAAATGTATTGCAAGGCAGACTGTGCTTAATCCCATTCTATCCTGTTTGCTTTTTACATTTCAATCTTGCTTAATCATAGGTGCCTAAAGGACATGTTTGGTTAGAAGGTGATAATCTCAGGAATTCAACAGATTCCAGGTGCTATGGACCTGTTCCTTACGGACTGATAAGAGGACGCATTTGTTTTAAGGTATATATATTTATAGAATCTAAAAATAGTTGCATTAATGCATATATAACGCCTGGGTGTTAAGTATCGAAATGTGCCTCCTTAACTGTCTGGCCAAAGCAAACGTAAAGGATAGCCTGAACACACTGGTGACTTCGGTGACGGTGGGGTTTTCCGAGGGACAATTCATTTTTGAGCAGCTCTTTGACCAGTCATTGCCTCTGAGAGCTGAATGAATTATTTTGCAAGCAAACCCAAACTTGATAAAAACTTGTGCACCCTCCTGCATGGATGTACATTCCATCTTAATTTGATTCTTGCCCCTGCAAAATGGTAGGAAAGGGCAGCTCTGTTTATCACTGTTGTTGTTATTTGAGAAGTATAGTTGGGTAATTAAAAAAACAAAGATGGAGAAAAAGCTTATCTTCCTGGGACTAGGAAACATTAAACATGTAGACTGGCTTTTCTGGATTTTAAACTAAGCCTGTGAAAAACCCGTAAGAGTAAAGTCAAATCTGTGCCACTGTAATTGTCTGCCACTTTGTGAAGAAAGAAAAAAAGTCTTTGAATTAATACTGTATTGTATAAGCCTCCACGGTTCCTTCTGCTCCAACAATTCTACAGCTTTACTTCATACTAAATTACTTTTTCATATTATCTGCATTATGAATTTATTTATTTACCAAAAAGAAGAAACTAAGACCATTTCTCTCCATAGAAAGTTTAACCTAACACACTCCCTTGTTTCTGTAGGCACCAGCTTTTGGAGAGCTGGATTTTACATGGTGCCATTTCAAGCAATAAAATAATGTTCTGAAAACTTCCTCTATATACTGAGCACACCTGCAAAACCATACCGTGGTGCAGCTGTACTCCATGCACAGGGAAGACTGGATCTTTACAATTCCACAGAGCTGTATCTAGTGTAGTTACAGTTTTCATGAATGCAGTATAGGACTTTTTTAAAAAGCTTGCAGCGATTGACCACAATCACTAATTGCTTACTAAACCTCAAATAGCATGTCCCACTCAGCCCCACCACCAAGTTTTGTCTGACCTCTGTTTTTTTCTGGGTAGCATGTGCTTTCAGTTCTTGCCTAGTGCTTATTGAGTGCTCTCTGTTCCTTCTCTGCATTGTTTGCCTTATCATGTACGCCCAGGGAAAAATGTGGATTTCAAGTAGGGCTGTTTCGATGACCCGGGCTTTAGGTTGGGTTAGTAACTGCTACAATATAAATGTTCTTAATTTGCTACAGCTCTCTTAATAAGAATGTGGTATTAATAATCCAAATGAGAAAAAACCCTAAAACAAACCTGAAGAAAAAAAAAAGCACTAGCATAGAAAAACTGTTTACTATTGTAAGGGGATTGTTAGCAAATACTGTATATATTAAGAACCTATGGATACGGACAACCACAGTTATTCACAGTGTCTCTCCACAGCAGTAAATTTGTGTCTAGTTTGTACCCCAATGAGAAAGTGTTTGAGAGACTTTAATGAAGTGACCAACAGGACTGAACCCTAAATTTAGCAAGCAGTAAGCTCTATAAAATGGGTGGAACGTGCACACAGTATTGAAGTAATGCTTTAGGACTACAGACTATTGTCTCTTAAAAAAGATAACATGCAATCACTGGAAACTTAACCAAAGTAATTTAACCAAACTTTAGAGCAGTAGTTTTATGACTCTGCATAGGGTAGTGATTATTAAAGTTTTAATGAGATTGAAGTATATGGTGCCTAAGAAAAGCAAAAAAAATGAGTTTATTCTTCAAATGAATTTTTACAGTAATTCACATTAGAATACGGTGATCTTGCTGTTTATTCCATGTTATTATTAAAGGCAACGGACTACAGTGAATCTTGGTGGTGGCAGCTAGTTTGCAAACCACTGGCCAAGAAGCCTGTATGTGCTTTTTAATGTACTCTAGTACAGGACTGGCTTCTCTTTCATGAAAGATCTTTTACTACCTTGAGTGTGGAAGCTCTACATGACTTTATCTTAAAGTGGATTTTAGGCAAGTAGATGTAACAGTGCCTTTGGATACTGAGTTATATTTTTAGTAATGAATGCAAGAGAACTAATTTGGAAGTAATGAATTTCAGGAGAAGTGAGAAAGCTTGTACCAACCTCATTTAGGCAACCTATTCTTGGAAAAACATAAATTGTTCATTTCCCATGTAGCTTAGCTGTGAAGTTCAGACCTAAGTTTCTCAGTCAAAGTTGGTGTACCAGTTTGCACCTGAACAGGAATAACAGTAAATGATTAAATTTACCCCATTTACCTCCTGGTCAGCCTGTCACCACTGGGATACAACTTCATTCTATTAAAAGACTGCTGAAGTCAAAGTAGCTGTTAATTCTGGAAAAACCCAGAGAGTCCCACCCTGACAGGAATCATGTTTCATCCTGTCCTAGATAGGATATCCAGTGCACTCCTTGGATTTGGGCTCCACGTCAAAGAGTGACCTGTGGTGTATCTTCAGAAGAGCCACTTAACCCCATTTATTCCCCATCCATCAGATCAGATCTATGTAGGCCAAACCAACGAGGGCAAGGGGAAAGAGCTGCTAATTGGACTAGCCATTTCGAACCTGCAAGTCAGTCACCTTCTGTCATAACTTTAAAAGCCTTGGGAAGACTAGACACAGTGGCACATCTTTGTTTCACACAGAGGGCTTGTTTGGTCTCCTTTCCAACCATGACTACACATGGTTTTTCACATTCTCCCTCTGGAGATACTTTCGCTTCTAACCAAGATCACAGATATTCCTCTGTTGTTTGTTTCTATCTTTGTATAGTTGTGTGGAACTTAAAATAGCTCACTGGCCCTTACACAGAGAAAAACATGACGTTACCTCTGTGTGCTTCTGTGTATTAGCAGATGTTCTTCATGCCCTCCCCGAACTTGCAAATCCCCCAAAGACATGTATTCTCTAAGGTACTTGCATGAAAGAGCTTTGAGCCTTTTTCAGGTCCACAGAGCTTGGAAGTCTTCTGCCTTCCCCAGGGCACACACACAATCCAGCTCATTGCAACTTTGTCCAGTGCTGCAAGGGGTTTGACAGGTAATTCCAGGGAGCATCTAAGAGTAATGTGATGCCACATCTTACATCCAGTCTCCCATACTTAACTGCCTCTGCCTCTTCTCTCACTGTTTTAGTGCTGGGGACAAGTGACAGGGTTGAACCTTGGCACTATGCTTCCTCTTGTAAAGTGAGGCAAAGGCTCCTTCTGTGCTATGGCTGTTCCACAGAGTGAGATGCTTCTCCTGGAAGGTGACTGCATACCTTCCTTGAGATCAAACTGTAAGGAGCAAGGTAAATACCATACTGACAGGTGCTTTGGGAGCAAGGTAGCAGTGCACCATCTTTCTCTGTCTAGATTGCTTCACCTTGAACAAGGGCTGTGAGGTTTTTATGGGATTAGAGCCACAAACTGCATTCATTCTTCACCATCATCTCTTTCCCTTCTTCCCGCTGATCCCTTCATGCCATCTTTTAAAGAACGCGTAGGGAAGAGATATAGGTTGTCAAGGGATACAGAGGACAAAGTGTAAAAGAATGCCCTTGATTTCCTATTACTATTTTTTTTAACCAAGACCAGCCTACACGTAATTTGTGAATTAAATTAGAGGAAAGTACTCCTGGGAGCACTCAGAAGTATGAACTACAGTTAATTTCTGGAGAGAAAGATTATTTTCTTACTGGTGAGCATCATTCTCTGAGACTCCCGCATGTACTTGGTCATATTTGTGTTCCTTTTCCTCAGAGAGGCCCCTGCCTGCAGCAGGGACTCCAACCTCTTACAGATAATTGCATGGTATAAGCTTACCTACACACCTATGGAATTTCTTCCCAAGGTTTGGTGTTTGCAGCTCAGGTGTCCAGCTTGAAAATACACATGTACTCCCCGCCTCCCAGCTATTTTTACTGCGAGGTAATGTTAGTGGTATTCCTTCTTCTAGATGGATCAAACATATATTGTGTCTTTTTTACCTTAGAAACCTCTTAACTCCAGACTTTGAATTTGAAGAGATTTTCTACAAATGTTTTTGTTTCTAAGGCTGAAATCATCAATGTGATTTATGAAGCTCTCCATAGCACGGCACACTCTGTATAAATTAGCACTGTCTTTGGACACTATGGAATGATGATTCTTCACAATATTTACTATTTACTACTCCTAATAAAAGGAACGCTCAGATTAGAAAAGTTCATATATCCTGTCAATTAAAAAGTTAAAAAGTGATGCAGTTCTGAAACAATTCCCCCTGTAACAAATTAAAATACTGAAGTTTGAGTTGTCATAAAAATCTCTTGTAACTGTTTTATTTTGCAGATATGGCCTCTGACTGACTTTGGATTTCTACGTGCAAGCCCCAATGGCCACAGATTTCTTGATTAAAAGATTTAAGTGACTGTTGCCAGCTTTCATAGTATTTTCTACTAAAATCAATGGAGCTATTTTTGTTTAGAATAAACACAATTATTACTTAACAAAGAAGTCTCTTTCTGACATTACATCAACTTGAACATGGGAATGGTACACTGCTGTCATCAGTGGAAATGTTACACCTCTTACTGTTTCCTTTGCTATTCAACAATGCTTGGATTTATTAGAAAGTTTGGGGTTTTACTACAAGCCAAGGTTAGCACTGACTGTTAAGGGATGAAAAAGGCACAATACAGTATTATGTCATCATACATCCAGAACCACACTTGGGCTATGCCTACATTAACAGGTCGTGTGGTATGCCAGGGCTGGAACTGGAGACAGTAACACTGGGGTTCCAGATCTGCCAGTCACATGTCTTGTGTAGAGTTTGGCCTTGTGGACTGTATGGGGTTAGAGCATCCTGCTTCATTTTCACCAAGAAATGAAGATCCTGTTTGTTCAGGTGATGGAGAGACTCGGTTCAAAAGCATGCTCCTGCCCCAAGCCACAGAGTCAACAGAGATGCAGTGTTGCAGTCCAGTGCAGAGTGCGAGACCTGCAAAGCCTCTGCTACCTCTTTCCAAGGCTCAAGTCCCTGTGAGGATATTTAGTAAGTTAAATATTTAGCATAGAAAGTGTTCCTGTTTATCTTTAAGGCATTCTCACATGTATGTCTCCTGATTAAATTTTGTCATCTGAGCTGCTGAAAGATTTAACCTAAGAGGTACAGCCCACAGTACAGATGATACATGCTAAGGCTGGAAGGAGCTAGGTCTGTTGTTTGCTGGGAAAGAAGTGTCGTTTAGAGCATGAGACATACTCTGGTTGTACAGAACTCGGTGTTCTCTCCCTGAGGATTTTTAGTGCTCTTTAGCTGCAGAAGGAAGAAACCAAGCCTCATGGCTGCAGAGCTATGTGAACAACTGGGTACATTGCCTTAAGCCTGACTGAACTTGCCCTGGTAGTGCCTCCCCCTTTAACATGTGTCTTTAGCAGATGCTGTCCCGTTTGTCCAGTCTTTTAAAAAGTTTGTAACTCTTCATGCGCTTGACTGAAACAATCACTGAAGGATCTCGATAACAAGTGAACATGTGTCACAACAAACCAAAGATACTTCTTTGGCTTCACTCTTGAAGACAGTATAATTCCCACCACAACGGCATGAGAGAGTGTAACATTGTTCATCTGCCAAAAAAAGAAAACAACAAAGCCTTTAGTGCTTGAGAAAATCAAGAATTTCTTTTGGATTTTCTTTGCAAAGCTGCTCTTATGTGCAAATTGTTTTTTTTTTTTTATTGTGAATATCAGTACTTGTGTTGCCTCTGTAAAAAGCTACTTTCATTTACCATGAGGTGTTCTTACTCCTAAGAGCCAGAGTCAACACCATCTCTTTAAAATAGCAAATAATAAAAAGGTGCACATCCGTGAAACAGATGGATGTTAAAGGGACTCCAACAGTGAGAATTTCTGAACAAGGACTTGACTCTGACAAGTACCGTGATCTTTAGAGAGCAATTAAGAACAAACTAAGGGGTGACAGTTACATATATGACAGATCAAGGAAGATGGTTCCAAACAAGACTGCTAATCCAGGGAAATATGGGGGGAAAAAAAAAAGTAGAACTTGGAATACCACAACAAAATGGACTAAAATGCAGAAAAAACAGAAAACATTTGCAGTGACAATGAAAGGCACTAGAAACAAGTAGTAAGGGAGTCATACCTTCATTCCAGGACATATTCTCAAGATAAATTTGGGCATGCAGTGGCCATTCTTTTGTCAGATTATCTTCTGAAAAGAAAACACGACAGATGTTCAGCCCTGATAACATGCAGGTCGTTATTTCTTCTGATTAATGGTTTTATATACCAAGCAGTCAATCCAGTCCCTTCTAGAAAGTTACACTTAGACCACGTTATTGCTTAAAAATGCAGTGTTCTCACATTTCAATTTCTATATCTGCATAAGATGGAAAATGTCCTACTGGAGCCAGGGGAAATAAACAGGAAATTAAGACACTTCTGGACCCAGGACTTTTGCACATCCCAAGCAACTTCATGAAATTAGGGACAAGCACTGGTTCTGACACAAGCACCTTTTCAGAGCCTGGCAGCAATTGTAACTCCACAAGCTGGAATAATGAATGTCCACTTGCCTGTACTTTTCGCAAAAAGCTGAGGTTGGCAGACACCTCTCAAGACTACCTGATCCAACCCTTCTGCATGAGCAGGGTCAGCCCAGGACTGTGGCCAGTCAGATTTTAAGCATCTCTACAGCTGGAGACCCCACAATCTCCCCTAGGCAGCCCATTCACCTTTACAAAAGGGAAGCCAAATAAAATCTCCTCAGTAAGAAGGGAGCAGGTGTTAGGGCTGCATGTGAGAAGAGCACTGAGATTCTTGTGAGAACGTATTTCTAACAGGATAAATGAAAAACCCTTTCAGGGCAAGACGAGTCCAAGTGTTCTTTTATGGCAGAGTCTCTCAGCATAGAAAGGAGGTCAGTTCTGGCCCACACCCTGGAGATCTCTTGCCATTCGAATCCCACATTCTTTCAACACTGAGATCAGCATGATGTGAAAAGTACACTGCAAATGAAATTACCAAGTGCAAACTCTGCCATACAGATTTTTTTTTTTCAGTTTATCAACACACTCCTGCTTTACCTACAAAGCTCACATCAAGATTTTGAAAATATAAGATTTTTTCAATAAAATTACAAGTAAAACCATAAAATACAAAACAAAAAAAGGATACAACCCCCTTGCAACTTACTCCCCCTTACAACAACTTCCCAGCAGCTGCCTGACACATGGAAGCTCCACCTTCCCAAATGCCATATTGTAAAGAACCAGAAATGCCTGAAAGCTGATCTTTAGCACATACACAAAAATGCCTTAAATTTCACAAGACTCGGGAGCTTATCGCTTATTCATGGTTTAAGTCAGGCTGTTAGGTGATCCCTTTCCAGGAGCACAGAGTTTTAAAACAAGTTTTATTGTTTATTAACATCAAGCTTTCTAGAGCATATAGTGTTGTTTGTAGCTTTCTGTGAAAAGTTGGCAGTGGAAGTTTCTTATTCCAGAACTACTTATGGAGCACATGCTGAAAAAGTCAGAGGCCCAGATTACATTATGTTCTTTTAATTCCCAAGAGTTTTTGTCCTGCCCTGGCAAATGACTACAGAGCGAACGGTATTCTAAATGGTCCCCAGCTTCCTGTGTGTAACTGCTCTGTGCAGTAGAAGGGGATGTTGCCGCTACCTCCTCTGACAGCACCCCAGAAAATCTGCACATCTCCAGCTGTTGTCACATCAGTTAACGGAGGATTTCCACCTTTATCACCTAACATCATCTGATTCCAACCACCTTACTCTTCTAAAGGTGGCAGCAGGGTTTCAACATTGAAGTAGAGACTCAGAACAGACACGTATCAACAGTCTAATAGCTGATTTCACATCTTAACAACCTAAAGCAACCTATTCACAAGTCAGATTCCTAACTCGCAACTAACTAGCGTAAACTGCTGCAAGAAGTTTAAGGCTACTATTAAAGTATAATCCTAGCAAAGATTATACATTACAGGCTTTTTATATACTTTACAAGGATTATACTATACATGTTGCCCAGAGCAGTGGTGGATGCCCCGGCCCTGGAGATGTTCAAGGCCAGGTTAATGGGGCCCTGAGCAACCTTGTCTAGATCCAGACCTGGAGGTTGGTGGCCCTGCCTGTGGCGGGGGGGTTGGAACTCAATGATCCTTGGGGTCCCATCCAACTCAGACCAGTCTGATTCTGTGATCAAGAGCTAATCACAGCTTTCTCTATAGTTAATTATCTAAATTTAAAATCTAACCAATCTGGTTTGTTGCTTTATAAGCTCTTTTAAAAAAACAATTTTAAAACCCAAACAAAATTGTTTCCTTTTCTCAACTCTATCACTTTGAAAAGTATGGTATCATTGGTAGTATTAAAGTAATGTACCATCAGGGAAACAAATCCTTTGCATTTTAACTATCCTTATGTATAACTGGGTAAGGAAAAGGGTCAATACTTAAGGGTGTTTTAACTGGACATTTAAAGAATTTGGATATTTTAATTAGATATCTAAAGTCAGCTAAAACCTCACAACAACCCACCAATGAGCAAATACTAAGTCTAATCTTTATTTTTAACTGACTGTTCTAATTTTAACAGAAATTATAGATTTTTGATAATGCTGCTCATCTAAATTAGTTTGAATTAGTTTTAGTCTCCTCTAAATGAAGGAGATTAAAACAGATCAAACATGTTGGAAATAACAACAGAATCAATGCAGCCTCTTTGATGTTACCTTTGCAGGACACCTGTTCTGTAAGGAGGTCAGAATTAAAAGAAAATTCACCCACTCACACCTAACACTTTCCTGCTGTCAAAGAAAGGGAAAGAAAAGGCAGCATGAGTGTAAAGATGAAAGAAAACTGGAAGATACCTCCATCAGCCATTCTCATTGCTGTGTATGCTCTCAATTACATAAGCTACAGCTATGGGGAATGTTATATACAAAGTAACAACATTTTTGGTAACACCTGATCCCAATGTGAAGTGCACGAAAGGTTAAAAATAAAAGGTCAGATGATTTTAACTCCTGCCAAAGAACTCTGATGTTACTTGGAGTTATTCTGGTACAGCCTTCTAGCAATAAAATGTGAGAACAGGAATGGCAAATGTCCTGAAAACACCCACAAAACCACTCAGAGGCTTCTCCTCCAGCAGGCAGTGCATGAAGTAAAGATTCCTCCTCTCCTTTTTAAGGGAAGGGAAAAAAAAAAGAAAAGCAGGTACCAGAACAAAGTCTGATTACCTTCAGGTTCTGCTCTCCACTGTGGTGGAAGAAGACAATTCTGTAACTAGAATTGCTGTGAAAAAGTAAAGTGCTTCCTATTGCACCTGGTTTAATACTTGGAAGAAAAATTTACAAAAGGACAATGGTTTCTTAGTTTGTAGAAAGAATGGATTTTTCCTAAGCTTCAGAATTTGAGCTCAAAAGAAACCAGGCTTTACTATGTGGAATGCATAAAGCAGGATTTTACTTGGAGCAAGTTTTATAGGGTTGGAGGTGGAGGTCTGGCCCCACAAAGAGAATTGGTGAGATGCAAATTCACGGGGTTGCCATACCCCCTGAGTAATTAAGTAATTACTTCATTACCTGTGAAGTAATTAAGGCAGTGGCTAAAAGTCTACCCTCTCTTCTATTCCAAGCATAGTACCACGTGAAGCCCGTGAATTGCAACCAAACTTTCTAATTCATTACTGCAATTGTAATTTTAAAGATAAGTGAATTAAAAAATTAACAGGGCAAATGAATCATGTATATGGAGATCATTATTCCTAATCTGATACAAACCTGTAAGAATCCCTCCAACTTTATCTCAAAACATGTGAGTTTTCAACTGGTACTGACTCGAGTAAATCTACAAGCTTAGCACATAACCCAGTGACCGCCAGAGAGCTCTGCATGCTGCATTCACTTGCTTATCTGGTTCAAGCAGGAGAAACGCTGCCCAATCTAATATACCTTAACACAGCAGAAAGAGATTTCGACACTTAAGACCAGAGCCCCAGCCCAGTTTGAGCTGGGGAGATTAAAAGGAGAGCTACAAAACTAACGGCTTTCCCAGAGCACATCAGTGACTCTGGTATTTCATCCACATTACTACTGTTACAGCCATGACTCTCCCACTAGTGGCTCTGAAGCAAACCAGAGGCTGACTTTCAGCCCCTTGCTGGAGCAGGTGGATATTTCAGGCTGATATTGTTTCCAGTACTGAGTTCTAGGATGGACTTTCTTATGTACAACATCAGCTCAAGCTATAGGGCTCTCTGTACAACCAGCTGTACTTTCTGAAACACATGCCTGAGCTTATAGGGAAAACTGTGAAGACCTGATCACCTATCATACCTTGAAATCCAAGTTTTAATTCACAAGAAGTACAGCATGTCTGGCTTTGCCATCTATTGGATTTGTCTGACAACATGAGGTGAAAGGATTCTGCAGCTCCATTGTCTCAAGTGCGGGATCTAAGAAAACACTGGCAGTCTCATCAGAGAGGTTTATGAGCCTGCAATTCAAAGAGATTAAAAGGAAAAAAAATCTACTGAGATTCTTTCAGGCTAGAGAACAACATTAAATAACTATTAGCAACTTGGTTCAGTAAAGCTTTACTAGAGCCCTTGCTGGGTCATTCAGAACTTGTAAAAGAGGAAGGCTATTTAAGCTTCACTTGAGGATACAATAAATATTTCTTGGGCTATTTAAGACTGAGTTTTAGGGAAAGGGCTGCAAGCAGTAAATAGAAATTTAACCCTTTTAACAGTTTATGGTAATAGTAAAAGTCATAACACTTAAAAGATGTTCTTAGCTCTTCATCTGTCATATGTTCTTAGAGATTTTTCTTCTTTCTTTTTTAATCCAAACACATAAAGTTAAAGATGTTTTGTCAGTCAAATATTATTCATAGTATCTACCTGGTATCAAGATCACTGCAGTACTCAGACCTGGATATTTACAGAAGTAATCTTCTTTTCTAATAGGCTGGTTAGTTTTTAAATGTTACTTAATTTTGTGCCTCTTGCATTAATTTAAAATAGCTACGCTTACTTTAAATTTGAAATTATAAGAGAGTAATGTGTTAACAATTTTTATTGCCAAAAGCTACGTTTGTTAAACAACTACAAAAAAACCCCAAAAAACCCAAACCTGCTTCGCTTGTAGCCAATGCAGATTAAAGGTTTTATTTTGGTCTAAGAGTATTTTCTTAAAGCAGGAACTTTTTTAACAAGAAACAACTAAGATAAGTTGCATAATGTTTTTTCCCTTTCTTATAACAACAGCACAGTCAAGGTCATCAACTCTCATTTCCACCAGCTATTAAGAGCATTTTTGTAGGCTTTTGTCTTGCTTCTGCTTATTCTTGTACTGGATTTGCAAGGCTATTCTTCTGGCATCCTATTTACCAAATTACATAAGACAAATTGCTGTCTAACGCAGAATTAGCACTTTACTGCTGGAGCAGGAGGGAAGCTGGATGAATAGGAAAGCGACCATCTCCCAAACAAGCAAACAGTTTCTTGTCCTAGGAGAGGAATGGGGAAGGAGCAGGGCAGAAGGAGCCACCTTTTAATGAGCTTGGGTGTTCAGATTCCTAATTCATGAGCACACCTGTGTAAGGGTCCTTTCTAAGTCTGCAGTAGGCAACAGAGTAAGGACACATCCTCAGTGATCTTCCAGGTTTTAAAGCAATTGGTATTGTCACTGAAGGCTGAATTACTGACCAAATATTTTACAATAAGCCTCTTTTAGGCTAGGGAAAGGTTTTTGTTGTGCCCTACTGTCTAAAGGAAAGTACAGAGAGGGTGAAATCAGACTTTAACTTCAGAGACAAATGGTGCAAGCTGGAATCCTGGTAATTCCCATGAGGACCCGTAATTCCTTGTGTCTTAGAAACAAAGCAAGACCAAAATGAAAATGATTCATGTATGAAAATTGCATCTGTAATATTTTTCTAAAAATACAATTTAAAAACTGAAAATCTGAAGGAGGTATGTGCTGACATGCAAAGGTTCCAACTGGTGATGATCTTCTCCACCTTATAATCACTTGTAACTTATGGACTTTGCAAATCATCACATGAACACATTCCATCCAGTGGAGCCATACATAAAACCCTGAGATTTTTAAAGTTTTTCTACCCTCTGCCCCCAAAACCCATACGATGCACCTGGTGTCAGCGTCAATCCCATTATTTCCTTTGAACTGATACATTTAGTGTCAGAAATCAAAGTCAGCAGTTTATTGATTTGTGACCAATTAATCTTTCCATCTTCAGTAATTAAAAAGTGAAATAGTAAAATTAAGTATCTCAATTATGTGATTGCTTAGATACGACATTCCTTTTGTATTTAAATAAAAAATTCACAAAAGTTGCAGGGCTACTATTCAAACAGGCCTTGAGAGAATGCAGAAACGGGGTGACCAGGACATCAGGGGGTACAACAAAGATTAAGTCCTGCTCTTAGAATGGAACAACTTAGTGCATCTATACAAGCCAGGAGAAAACTGACTGGAAAGTTGTTTTCCAGATGTTGGGACCTGGGCATCCTGGCGAACACAGGTTCAACACAAGTCAGCAAGGCACTTAAAGAGTGGAGATTCAGACTAGACGCTAAGAAGAAATTCTTTCCTGTGAAGGTGGCGAGGCCCTGGCACAGGCTGTCCAGAGAAGCTGTGGCTGCCACCTCCCTGGCAGTGTTCAAGGCCAGGTTGGATGGGGCTTTGGGCAACCTGGGCTAGTGAAGGGTGTCCCCGTCCATGGCAGGGGATTGGATCTACATGATCTTTGATCCCTTCTATCCCAAACCATGCTGTGATTCTGTGATCTCATTGTCTACACCTACCTAACAGAAGGGTGAAAAGAAGACTTCTCTGAGCCACAATGGTGGGATGTGAACTGAAAAGCTTAAATTGAAAAGTGTGTCCTTATATCCAACTTTACAGAAGAAAAATGTTTTAAATGGTTTTGGATTTGATTTTCCTTTCAGTTTTTTGTTTGGTTCGTTTTTTTCTGCTGTGAGGGCATTATAACCCTCTGGAAATGACTGACCAGAGCACCTCTGGAATCTCCATCCTTGGAGATATTAAAGATTAGACTGAAAAAGGTCTGAGCAGCTAACCTATGTGGACCTGCTGTGAGTAGGTGACCTAGGTGACCTGTGAAGGCCCCTTCCAACCTACACAATTCTCTGATTCTGTGAAAGGTTTTTTCTTTCAAACTGTGACAAAAGTGTGAAGTTTCAGGGTTTCGATGACTTCTAATATGAAAAGCATAAACAGGGCTGTTTCCAACTCACTGGAAAACTTTTGGTAATTTTTACAATCAAGCTTAATGTTAACTGTGTTAGAGGCAAAAGATGAGAATACTCTCCTAGAATGGTGAATATGGCATTAAATACATGACAACACAATGAATTTTTTCTCCACATAATACACAAAAAGGCAGTTCTTGTACTTTTTCCAGACCAGAGAGACTTGGGCAATCATTTGAGCCAAACCTCTAAATGGTTTGAGGTTTGTTCTTCCCTCTTTAATACTATACTGTGGTACCTTCAGGAAAAGGCAGTATTAAGCTATAAAAGCCGACACACTTGTTATTCTCAGTAATTCTCAAACAAACAAAAAAATTAAAGCCATTGAGCCCCACAGAATTTCAGTTTCTTAAACTTCTCTGGACACTGAATTTCTGAGCCAAGTAATTAAGATTTATTTAGTATAACAAGGTACATAGAAATGAAAAAACATGTGACACGGGAAAAAGACCAGTGCAAAGGGCTCCCCGCTGACTGGGAGCCACACACACGTGCACACCGGCATCCTCCAGATCCTGCTTCCTGTGCTTTGCAGCCTTACTAACTTGCTATAATATCTCTCTCGTCATCACTCCCATTAGCTGCTGTCTCTGTTCCTTTGTTTCTGTGAGCTTTTACACCAGTGTCTACACATTTTCTAGAAGCAGGACTTCAGAAGCAACTTGACAGGCAAAGAACTGCAATTTGTCTCACCACCATTTTGCTGCCAAGGAACATACAGTAACACTGCACATGTATGTTACATGAGGCTTAATTTGAAACACTGGGTCACGTTTGGATGGCACGCTCTATATCAAAATACACCTACCCCATTACCCAACACCTCTGACAATTTGTTTCATTCACCAAGAGTTCGGTTGGTTTCTTTGTGGTTTTTTTTTTGTTTTTTTTTTTTGTGGTTGTTGTTGTTGTTGATGTTGTTTATAGAACCCTGAGATGGCTTTTAGAAAACCTCATCTGGATGCAAAAAGAGAGAAAAAAAGAAAAGCATCTCAGGAAATATAGATAACCTTTAAGATACTGTAGAATATATTTTGTCAAAACTAATTTATAACAATGCCCTTAAATTCCATGGGGAAAAAAAGCAGCTTATTAAATCTTGATGTAGCTCTTGACTTCAGTAGATTAACCTGACCCAAGTAAAATGGAACTTCATGGTCTGTATTTAAGCTTTAACTTACTAGACACATAAAAGGCGTATAAAAACCTCTAACATTTATTTTTTTCCTCATTCTCTTACAAATTCTGGAAATGGAAGATGCAGCCAGTACTACAACACTGAGAGCACAATAAGCTAAGAGCACTGGGTAGCAGAAATGCCTGTGCTGGCATCACATCCAGGCATTTAAAAGCAGTAATGCAAAAGATGAGATGAAAATGTATTTAAGTTTGATCTGAGTTCTGTTTACATAACAAATTAGCATGAGATCATATTTTTTTCCATTTTTAGAAATATTTATTCAGCAATTCTATTTTCACCCCTCCACCCTCTTTTGCAAAAGCCAGAGTCTGAAATACAAGATTATTTAACTAGAGAATTCATACTGGGTATATACAATTATATATCACTCTCTTTATCCTGCAGTGATGTATATCTGCCAGAATGACTAAACCTTTTGTCTCTCAAAGTTCTGGTATCCGCAGCGGCAGGGGAGTTAAAAATCAGCACAAGAGAGAAAGGTCTGATGGTGTGCCAATGTACAATGGAAGAGAATTCAATAACAAGCTGTGGAGACAGTGGGCTTTTATCAGACACATTCAAGAGTGGTGGTGGCTGCACGTCAATGCTGGACCAGAGTGTGTTACTGCAGAGTGCAACTGAGTGTTTTCCCCACAGGCAATACACTATTATTGACTCCCCCCATTAACATGTAGGGTGGATATACATTTATTGAAGGTTCTAATGGAAGGCTGAGGGACTCCTATCCTGAGGCCAGAGCAGAAAGACAGCCTATCACTTCATGTAATGGTAGCCCATGTGTGACAGACCTGACCTACATTTCCCCCCTTCCTTTCTCACAACAGCCTGTCACTGCTTTAAGAAGCTATTTTCTGAGAGGTATAAAAAAAGAAATGCAGGCTAGAGCTGCCTAGTTAATGTGTTATATTGGAATATTATTTATAAACCTGCTTTTAAAAACACTAGTTTAGACTCCAGATGAATTATGAAAGCTACTGTAAAGCCACACACACAGCCAAAACAAAGGTTCTGAAGCGCTTCTAAACCCGCACACACTGAACACCGGGTATGAATGGATTAGCACCAATAGCCAAGGCACTACATTCTGTTGCAGTATGAGACTTGAAAACCATGAACGCTTAGGGAAGCACCCTTAACAAAATAAAAAGGGCCTGGCTCTGTAATTAGTATGAATTTCATATTCATTCAAATTAACAGGAATAACGCCACCTAATGTTTTGTTGGAAGCAATTCAATGTTTTCACTAGCTAATGTATGTGTAGCAAAAGCTATAAATAATGGATCCACATTTGAAAGTAGGGCAAGAGTGAAAGAAACATTTCGTTCAGCAATAAACAGCATTTTAAAATACCATCTAACTACCACTCCCAGACCCTGCTTATTTAAAGAGCTGCTGCCACTACAGCGCTCCTTGGCAGGAACCTACCACGCTGCTGCAGGTCATACTCTTTTTTTGTCTCTTCGTTCCCTAGAATTTTCCACGCTTGATCAATTTCGATGAACCTCTGCACACGCTCCTCCACTTCTCCTGCTGGCACATCTGCCTTCTGTTTGTCTGGATGATACTGCCAATCAAAGAAAAAAAAAAAGTAAAAAAAAGTTGAGGGGAGTGGAAGCAAGGAGGGTGGGAGAGGAGCAATCAATAATGCATTTGATATTCAGTTAAAAGGACAGAGAAAAAGGAGAAGGTCCAAGCTACGGTGCCAAAGGAAGGGAGACAACAATGCTGGGCACGGGAGAAAACTGCCAATTTAATTAGACCACTGAAATGGCAACAAAACCACCGGTGGCACAAATGTCACCATGCGCACTGACGGCATTTTCTGGATAATTTGCTGATGGAATCGTTGGTCTTATGGACCATTTACCTAGGGAGGGTGACTACCGCAAACAGAAAGAGGTATATGCTGAGGACCATGACACAGGAAAAAGAGGAGGTGCTGTAGGTGCAAGCGGCTCTTGTAATGTTACACACAGACGACTTAAACACCACCACTGATGTTTAGTTAAGGCTACTGCAGATAAACTGAGCCTGTGTTCACATGTACCTGGCTTTTCTTTTTTAAAATATTTAAACTGTATATGGAATATATGTAGTCAAATATAATTTATAATCCATGCAATTTTACTTTTGAAAATATGCCTCAACATCTTTAATATACTTCCAGTTCAGTGAGTCAATAGCCCTTCCAAATATTTAAAGCCATGGATCACTGGCTACAAAATCGTGTCATTTCAGTTAAGAAATGGTTATTCAGGGCCATGGCTGCAAGAAATCCAACGTTAAACTGGCACTAATAATTTAAACAACACATTTTCCTTATCATTAGTACTACAAGAACCGAATGGAGTTTCTGTTTTCTACTTGGTTCAAATATCTAGTGAAAAGGCTCTGTCAAAGCTTTATTTTCCTGTACCTTCAATTTACCTCTTTTACATATTTTAAATTTCTCAGTATAAGGGATGGACCAACAGGAAAGAGCATTTAAGATAAAGTTGCAATGTAATCAGGCCTATCAGCTGTTACCTGTGTTATAAATCAGGATATCCCTTATTCTGGAGCTTTAACTTCTGCCCTTTACACTGATCAGCTGGGGCAGTGAAAGGTACAGCCGATTTTAAGACCTAAAACACCTGTTCTAAAAGTGTTTGAACAGATCTGCCATTAAACTAATCACTTTGGTCTAGTTTATAATTAATTTTGGAAAGGAAAGGAAAGAATACTAGTATCATGTGTGCTTTGTAAAATTCAAAGTTTAAAGGACTGCTTCTACTGGAGTCTGTTTGCACACTGATGTATGTATCTGTTGTTTGCACTGATGGGCATCACCCACATAAACCCCCTGTAAGACAACAAGAGAATGTACATAAGAGCAAAGCATTAATCTTTGACCTCAAGCTTTTTCACAGGAAATTTTCCATACGCAAATAAAGATACCAGCAACCTCAAGTACCAAGTCTGTGCACCAATGTGCATTTTTGTTCTGCCACATGAGTCAGCACTATCAGCTGAAGTCGCCTCTGCATTCGAGGCCGAGGACTAGCTTGCCACTTGCTGAAAATGTGGCTGAAGCACGACTGTGATCCATAAAGATTTATCTCTTGGAGATTTCTTTTTTTAGAGATCCAACTGAAGATAACAAAAATTCTAAGGTGCAGACAAAAAAAACCCGTTTTGGTCATTGCATTTAGTAATTGCATTCTAAGCAGCTAATTAGAAAATGAGTAATTTATCTCTATTTGGTAGGCACTGAATTCAATGTTCTGTCAGCATGCATCATGTTGTAGTGTAAGAGCTATTTAAATGTTTTGTTTTCAGATCCATTTTTCTGAAACCTTAGCCCTTCCAGTTGTATTAAATTAACAGCATTTTAACATCGGTGGCTGACCACATACCACATTTGTGAAAGAACATTAAAAAAAATAAAATCTAATAAGCACACAAAGCAAAACAGTCAGATCACATTGAGGACTTAGATGGTTTCCTTTTAGCAATTATACTTTTTTGACAATTAAGTCTGAGGTAGGTATCCAACAGTTCCTCCTCTAAGCAACTGTTTTCTCTTAAAAAAATATACATATTTATTTCAAAATATTTAAAATGCTGTATTTAAGATTTGCCTCCTCCCAAATATTGCAGGGCTAATTGTAATACCTAAAAAGAGTTAGATGACTGCTGTGTATTTCATTGCATTTGGATGACACTGTAAGCATTCTCCTTCAACCTTGCACTCAAATGGATGTAACAGCCCATTCAAGGAATGTTATACCAGACCTCATACCACTGAAACTCCCCTAGATTTGGGTAGTGCTGCCATAAGAATGAGTAACACTTTTGAAGTTGGACTGGCCACAAGACCAAACCTCACATAATTTACTTTTTCCCCCAGCTACATGAAAATATTATTGACCAACTGCCCAAAATTGCACTGAGAATGCAGGCTTCTCTCCTGTCATGCAGCAACCACCAAGGACATCATACCCAAGTTTATACCAACCCACCAAGAGCTGAAATTCAGAGAGTGTGTTCTAATCTTCTCCATCAATACTTCAGACATTAACCAACCACGCTCTACTTCGGTATCTACCCTCATTCTTGCTTCTGATCCTTTCCAGCATTGCCTTCATAGGAGCTGCCTCAATAGTGATGGGTTTGGTTTTGAGGGAGGTGAAATATGCTGCACATTTGAGATCTCCTCCTTCCCCATTCAGCCTTATTTCTAGGTTAATCTCAGCTGCAACCGCATACAAGCTCTGTGATGAAAACAGACAAGCCTGTTTTCTATACAACCTACCTCCTTCTCAAACTGAGCTGTTCTTATCTCTCCCTCTATGCATCCAGCTGTAAGCCCTTACTCAGTGTCAGAGCCCCCCAGTGTCTCCTGCAGTATCACTTCCCAAAATCTGTGCAAATTATTTTTGGGCCACTCCTACCTGCCACTTGAGCACTATTTTCAGTGGTATTACTGCACTTAGGATATATTTCAATCTTTCTGTTTCTACATATTTATTGTTTCTAAGAAGCTTTAGTTCCATAAAAATAGCTTCTCACTGAGCACTTGTGACTTCTTAACACAGTAATAAATTTACTAACATGTTACTACTTAATAGGACTCGATAAATCCAAGAGGATATTTTCCTGAGTCTGAAAGAGGGAGGGGAAAATGAGGGAGGTTGGAGATGTATGCCTGAACTGTTTTTCCTTTTTCATACCTCTACTTGTAATTTCATAGAATCATAGGATGATTAGCGTTGGAAATGACTCCCAGAGGTCATCCAGTCCAACCCCCCTGCAAGAAGCAGGGACACCCCCAACTAGATCAGGTTGCTCAGGGCCTCATCCAACCTGGCCTTGAACGGCTCCAGGGATGAGGCATCCACCCCCTCCCTGGGCAACCTGTTCCAGTGCTCCACCACTCTTACAGTAAAGAACTTTTTTCTAATATCCAATCTAAATCTCCCTCCCTCCATTTTAAAACCATTACCCCTTGTCCTGTCACAACAGGCCCTACTGAACAGACAACAGGCCCTACTGAACAGACAAAACAGGCCCTACTGAACAGTAGGGCCTCACTTTGCTCACTTCCTTCGATTAGTAAAGACTGTCAGGGATCTGTATTGCTTTACAGCATATGATAGTGTAACCGAAAAGTTACAATTGTTAAAAAATAAACTGATAATGAAAATATATTAGTTCACCTGTTAGCTATAAAAAAAACCCATACAGGTACACGCAACACTGATCCCTCCCCTGGCGTTTATTTAAATGTCCCACTGTCACAGGATTTCTTGTGAACTCTTGGTGTTAAGGGCTCATTCTTAAATTTGTTTGGTTTGGTTTTTGCAATCCCATGAACCTGTAAGTCCAAAGCTCAAATGAAAAACACTTTAAAGATTATCTGTTGGAGACTTGGTGAAATCTTTAGTGCTGCAGGGAACAGAAAAGCAAGCTAACACAAACTTAACCTCATGCCCTCTTCAATTTCAGCATCATTGTTTTACCTTTCTAAGCTATCTGTATTGAACTGTCTTATTTTTAGTATACATCCGACTGCACTTTTCAGCAGTTTGGGTACAGTGACCAGCACATCACCTGGCAAACACACTGCAAGACACAAATACAGGTTCATACTTATATAAGAAGTATTTAAAAGCTTAGAAATTTTTCAAATGAATGTCTTCATTTCGGTAAATCAATACTATTTTATTATATTAATCTATTGCCTGTGAGACCTACCGCAGATTAAAACACAAGCAAGGAGAAAACTTTCCAGCTCAGAAAAAAGGTAGTAGTGTTGTGTTCACCAAGTAATTAAAAATCTAAACTACGAAAATTCCTTGAGATCCATCATATATTGATATGGCTCAAACTGCCTCCTTGTCTACTACTTCCTTACTGTTTCCAGCAGCCGATACGAGCACTGCTTTACATTATTAGCCAACATCCTTAGAACAATAGTTAAAAGCTTGCTTTTAGGTTATGGTTGTCAGTAATAAGCTCAACTAACAAGTCAAGTAAACCAATCCCCAGAATGAAACCTCATGGCCTCCCCCATTCTCTTAGGAAACTGGTATTTTTATTTATACCGTGTGCCGCACTTAGGGCTTTTGCTCACAGTGTTTCCATAAGAGCCTGGAACAAACTACTGCACATTCAACTGCTGCATTCCTTACTTCTTCCTACTTTATCCCCTATGGAGTTCAGTCCCTTCTGCAGTTTAAAAATTCCAAAATTAATCCCTGGGAGTTAATGAAGACCATTTGGCCAATAACTGCAATGATATTCCATATCAATAATGGTACCAACAGCCCTTAAGAACTCTCATACCACAAGATGAGAAGTTAAGAGAGCTGGTTGAGCATTGGTTGAGAACATCAAGGTACACAGAGGTGACACACTAAGGTCCCTCTCCTCCTAATACTGGTGCAAGTAGTTTAGCTCTACGCTATAAATGCAATAGGGTTGATTGATTTAACTACAGGTTTTCAGCTTGCTAATTTGAATTTGTTTAAAAGCAGTTTTCGGTATGTTTTCTTACCAGCACTTGTGAATTTCTTTTGAAAAAGAACTTCACAGCACCCAGTGAGAATGAAGTTAATGTGACTTACTGGGAGGGGAGTGGTGAAGCACAGGGACTTCACACTACATTTGTAATCCCTGGCTAAACTGTGGAATACACAATAACTGCTAAATATCGTCACACTTTTACCCATAACTACTTTTCCACATGACAAACTGAAAAGGGTGATTATTCAGAAAAGGCTAAAAAAGCACTGCCCCTTCTCAGTTATTACTTCATACTCTATCACAGTTATTTTGCCTTGTCTCAAAGGGGTATTCACTTTAAAAACCAAAGATGCACTCTATCCCAATTCCATACCTCAAGACAGGAGGCTTAGATTTCCTACTGGAACCACTACTGCCTTCATAACTGAAACAAAAACTTGGAAAAGTGCTTTAATTTGCTACTACATATGTAACAGGTAACTGTTAAAGAACTTACTCTGCCTGAAACTGCAGTGTAAGAGTAAGCCTATTTAAAAATGTAAGCTTTTTTTCTAAGGCAAAAGCAGAGCACCCTTAATATTTTCCTGGGTTGAAATAAGGAATATTCTCTAGTTTTTATGGCTTTGTCAGTCCTACTTCCCAATATTTTATGCAAAAGGGAAACAAACATCTGCCGAAATCTTCGTCAACAAATAAAAAGTAATATATAAAGGATGAACCAGATAAGGTCAAGATTTAATGCAGCCACATCTCCCAAGATAATAATTTCAGCTAAATATTTTCAGACTTTTATATTTTTATTATACTCATTTTAGATATATTTAAGAGAAGCCATTCTTCAGGTTCTCAAATGAAAAAAACAAACAACGAGACATAGACCAAGGATGAAACCATTAGAGCTGAACAACTTAAAAAGACTATTATGGGCTTATGATCAAGAGTCAAAGTAACCACTAAACACTCAGTACTATCAACAGTTACAGCATCATAAGTTTCTAAAAATCTTTTTTAAAGATATGGTAGTTTAAACTCAGAAATTATTGTAGTCTCATGCATCCACCTTGCTAAATTAAATTAACAAGCTTAGACAAGTCTTGAATTCTTGCTGTTCTTCAGAAGGGAATGTGTGCCTATATTTGAATAAGGGATAGATTTAAGGCTAGAGATGTGCGCTAAGCTCCTGAGCGTATCAAGTCACAAGATTTTAACACTGCATTATGTACATGCATTTTAGTACTTGTGCTTTTATAGGAATTACATCTAGTGACTAAATCCAAGACGTAAATAAGAGTTAATGATAGAAAATTAACACCTAAAGTTAACATACAATCTCCTTGCATACTTCCCCCTTTCTCCATGTTAGGCATACATTACGCTATAAATGGTTACACAGCTAGAAATAATATTCCCAGCCAAGTCTGAATTACTTTTACAGCAGCAAAAGTAACGTGAAATCCAGTGTTCATCACCTACACTGAAGCTGCAATACATCCTGGAATTTGTAAAAATATCTGTATTTATACTGCAACATAAGCAGTGGTGAAAGACACTCAGTAATGGTCAGGGAAGTGGAATTCAAACCAAACATTACAAACAGACTGTTGCTCTGTATCTGGTGGCTTGATTCTACAGACTTGAATTGAATTATTATCACCATCAGAGAGGTAAAAGTTAGAAACCAGGGTTGGCTGGATTAATACTGCAGAAGTGGGAGCCACCATGGGTAAGCATTAGACAGTATAAGGTAACAGCAGTAGGCATCAATGACACCCACTTCTGCTGAGAGTTCAAAGAACGAGAGCGGGTGGGCACAAGAATTGGATACTACACTGTTCAGAAGAGAACAAGGACGAGATGGAGAAACATAGGAAGCAGCTGGTTGAAGAGAGAAACCCAGGCCATTATTTTTGAACAACATGGCCAGACATCCAACAGAACAAGACTTACTCCTTACTGGGATTGCAGAGATTAATACCAAGCACTTTGAAAAGTCACATTATTCGTATTTGTAGGGTTCAGTCTGTTTATTCTTGTATTGGACGCTCACAACTGAGGAGACCACATATTCGAATTCCAGAAAAAGAATCCTCTGATTCAATATACACCAGTTTATTTGGTTAATAAGTCTAAACTATTGCTTCTTCCACATTGTTAAATAATTCTATTTTTAAAAATTCTTTTAAATGACAAAATGGGCAGAACAAAAAGTCTTAACAGGTTAGCCTACAAAGTTCAGTAACAGATGTGTTGCCAACAACAAAACACACAAACCATTCCCAGTGTCCCTTGCACTACAACAAAGTGCATCCTTTAAAAAATAAAACAAGAACAAAATGCAGGATTTCACAGCAATAGAAAAACCAGACACTATGTTTAAAAACATTCCTCATGCTTTATGCAACATTCATACATTATCCATTCTAACTGTTATTATCTACAGGTTAAGCTAATGAGGTCAGGACAAAAACTGTCAAGTGTTCTCATCTGATAGAAGTATTCATAGGTCCATGCAAATTTGTCTGTAGACTACAGAGCTCATCATAACACTTCACATCATATTAAAAGGAAGATTGTAAGACAGTCAACAAGAGAAATATTAACCAGCTATTTCCTATTTAATTTCTGATCGTAGTCTGAATCCTTGTTACAATTCCCTGCCTTTTAAACATGAAAAGGATTCTGAGTAAATTTAATGCCAGGCTGTTCTTCATAGAAAAGTCCTTTGCCCCTGCTTACAATATATGTAGTAAATACCAGTTTTTACTGGGACTTGCCAATAAATCTCACCCTCTGACACAGAGTGTCTGTTCATACTCAGTTTTTGGCTGCTCTGCCACAAATGCCAACAAAGGGACCAATTAATGAAAACTTTCTCGATACATTCCCAGTGGATGAATGTCCGCCTTGCAGAAGGTACCTTGACAACATTCATCTCGCACAGGCCAAATGGTTGCTCTGTGGTAGCAATTAAGACACCACCAGCCTTGGCTAGATTTAAACCAACAACCAAATCTGTTTAGATCTGACCAAATGCTCGCAGAAATCTGGAGAAATTAACTGCTAAACAAGGGCTGAATCAGGTCATATAATTGCGTCCATCTCCCCAGTTATCTGCAGACCATGCAGACTCATTTTTACCAGAAAGATATTACAGTTCTTAAAGCAGGATTTCTTAATCTGACCACAATCTTTAAGACAGGTCTATAAATATCTAAGAAAACAAGAACACTCTAAAGCATTTTAAAAATTAAAATAATATGGCAGCACTGTACTTTTACTGTATTTCGTCTCTCCAAAAAAAGCTAGTATTTAGTCTTCATATTTGGAATCAAGTTTGGCGAACCAAGTTCAGCACAGCATTGCTCCTCCTCCTCCTCAAATTACATTTGGAAATGTAATTCTGGAAATGGAGTTCTGTTGCTTTGATCTAGAAGTGCCTATCTGAAAGTCTCTTACTGCAAACACGGGAGACTAGTGTGACAGCCAGTGGAAAAAACAGTTTGTACTGACTTCAGATTTTTGACAAAGGGTACCTACCCTTCCCAAAATCTCTGTCCTGAGGCAACAGAAAGCGTGGCCAGTCAAGGACCCAGACAGCATGATCATTATCACAAAGCTAGACTTTCTGCCTCTACTGCTCTCACAGCTTGATACATTTCTGTTTGGAGCTATCAAAGATATTCAACTATCTGAAATACTATAGCTAAGCTTAACAGGGTATAGGGGAGTGGGTTCCTGACCCCACACCCCAGTAAAACAGCACATTTTCAGTTCTATACTACATCACTATAAGGCTTATAGCAATATTTTAATCAAACTAGCCTGTATGTATTGAGTGTTCTGGATCAGCTGATAGATAAAAATATAAAGCTGAACAGTCTCCCTGCTGGACACAGCACAAAAGTGCAATTACACTCCCAGAACTATATAATTACATTTAAAGTTAATGCTTTTGCTAAATTTATTTACATTATCACAATGAATACTTTAGGCCACAAATCCCTATCAGCATGTCATAGAATTAACACACATATTTGGTGTCACCTTCACCATATATATAACACCTATATTTGAGCAATCAAGCACACTGACTCCAAATGATCATGTACTCTGGTATGGGCAGTATGGTAAACAGATGAGCATCTACACAGACTGGCTGTTACACTTTAGGGCTTAACTCTGCTCTTTCTTGCACAGTCCATTCTGTCATGGATTTAAACCAGAACAGTCTGAATCATATCATCATTTACTGAACTAGAATTCGAATTTTTAATAAGTTGACAAAAAGCACGTTTCAGCCACCTGTGTTGGTCAAGAAAGAAGGTAACAAAGATGCATTTGGCCCCCACCCTGTGGCACTCACTGAAAGGTTAGAGCAAAGCCATTTTCCAGCTTCACCAGCTGAACTCCAGCTGATTTAGGTCAGGATGAAGAAACACACAAGTATTTTACAAAACTATGATTTATTCACTAAAATGAGAGCCTTAGATTTTAGTAAAACAAAAAAGCTTAAACTGCTAAGAGAAAATTTTTTTTTGAGAAAATAATGTTTTAAACATGTAAATGTTTAACTTTTTGCCTATCACAGGAAGAGGAAGACTACTGAATGAACAGTATGAATTAATTATCCACACATTTTATACAAATGAATGGAGAAACCCCTACTGACCAGTAACCAAATAACTGTGGCAGTACTACCTTGATAAAATGTTTTTCAATTCAAGATTCTTAATTTTCAACTGAAAAACTATTACAAACACGTAATAGAACACCACTTAGGGTGGCACCTCCATGTGCTTGTGGTGCTACCTGCTCTAGACTGCAAGTGATTCTGCTTGCCATTCTATCACAAGACATTGGGAAATCTTACTGCCTGAGTATGTATTTCATACTTCTCCAAAAAGCAGGAAAAAAACAACCCCCAAGTTTTATTTAAACAGCATATTATTTAGTCCATTTCCATAATTTCTGGATCACCTCTTACATAAAAAAGGACCTAAACAAAAAAAGAGGCTACATTATTTTTAAGAGCAAGACTTGTATCAAAGTATCGACTGTATTTTGTACATCTTTCTTCTAGGAATTTTGAAGTATGCCAAGTTTTCCCCAAGTTCTCAGTGGAAAGCGATGTTTTTCAGCAATGATGATCTCCATGATGGAACCATGCTGAAATATTTTTTTTTTTCAGCTTTTCTACAGGCTTATTTTGCATATAAAGGTCTTGTGTGGGAGATACCTTGAAGCAACATTACACTCAGGGCTCTGTGGCCTACATGGTTCATCAGGTACTAATTAGATAGCATGTTCTGTCAACACTTTCTTGCTCTTCTTCTATTAACTGATCATCCTGCCCAATTAATGCCATGCAACACCAGTTTCAAACTCCTTGAGATCCTTTACCTGTGAAAAACAAGGGTAAAGGGGAAAAAGAAAACCTCCAGAAGGGTCACGAGGTAACCACACTTATCTAAGATCTGGAGTGACAGTAACACCACTATGCTGAAAGGTTAATTATGTTCCTACCAACATTCTCTTGAGACCAAGTTTGTTTTTTTGTCTAAGAAAAAAGAAAGTAAACACAAGTGTAAAAGCATACTTCATCCAACAGGCTGTATTAAATTTACAAATGGCAACAGCTCATGAAAAAGGCTGCAAAACTAAACTCAGCCATTAAAAGGGTATTTCTAATCAGAGTATTTGCAATTAATATCACTGTTAGATACTGTGTATCAGAAAACAAGTCATGAATATTGTGCAGAAGCTACAGTATGCTAATCTCAACTATGTGTATGCAAGAGTCTGAACAATGGCTGCCCTCACATACAGTCAGAACAACCATAAATCAGCATTTGAAAAAATCTATATGGAAATTAAATACACTTTCTCCATTTATTGCACTGCACTAAAGATTGCAAAAGATAAACGACAAAGCATCTGCCAAATACAACACACTACTGCCACCTAATGCTTACTAGAAGCTTACATCAAACAACTTGCTGTTTCTCTGCGTCACTAGCACGATGAAAAATGGAGACCAAAGCAAACAAAGTTTATTATCTTTTAAAAATATCTGCTTCACCTTTCCTCCCCACAGGTTTTCTAAACTGAACTGATGAGTTCACATCCTTTCTGGTATACAAAGACTGGCACCAGGAAGATGTATGTTCAGTGGGCTGATATGAGACTTACTTTAATCTGCAAACGTATCAGGAATGTAATACACTTCATTAGGATACTCACATCAAGACATACATTCACTAGGTCAGGTCCCACGTTTGTTTACATTTTTATAAGCTATCCATTGTTAAATAACTAGCAGCATTCGCTGTTGAAAAGCTTCACATGGCAAGTATTTGGGAAAAAAAAAAAAAGAGGCGTGGTCTTGTGTTAAAACAGCACAAACAGAAGAAAAGCACCTTCAAAGTAATTATTTCAGTTATTCTGTGACAAAGCATTCTCTCTGGAACATGAGGTTTGTATACTTCCATGAAAAGAATGATTCCAGGTCTTAAACTTGCCTGCCTAGCCTACAAAAAATCTTTTCAACATGTTCACTCAATTGGCAAAAGTTAGCAGGGAACATGGAAGTAGCCTGCTTTTTCCACTTGCAAAGAAGAGAACAGAAAGTGAAGAGTTCTTGTGACATTCAATCTTCTCATATAGACATTTAAACTTCCCCAAAGAACATCTATCCAGAGACAGCTGGACAATAGAGCAAGGAATTTATCTTCTTGATTCATTACTTTAATCCATCTCTTCTGCCTTTTCTGCCCTGAATACAAACAATTTTTAGGCTTTTTAGCAACTTTAGCCTTCTCCAACCTGATCTTGTTATCACCATTGACACTGATTCCAGTCTCCACTGTCCATCTCCAGGATGACTCTTACTCATAGGAAATGTTCCTCATTTAAGGAAGAATTAAAAAAAAAAAGACAGTTCCATTTTCCTTCTAATTTCTTATACCAGATCCATTCTATTACGTTTCTCTAACATTGCCCGTGAACATTGCTGGTGAAAACCATGTCCATTCTTCTCCCTTTTTCTTCCTTCGAGACTGCCATAATCAGAAACTGCTATTTGAGTATCAATCTGAGCTTCCCACACAATATTCTAAGTGCTTGCACATTTCACACACATTAAACTTTTCCATACCTTCAGGTCAGAGATAACCACTGCTGTACACAACACTTAGCACAGAAGACCTCCAGCTTGAGACAAATAAGAACCATCAGAAGACAAATATTTTAAATAGCATCATTGCTGCTAGAAATGTTACCACAAAGAAATACTTGCTGGGACTAATGTTATTTGCAGCAAAACATAAAGACAACACACAGAAATAAAAAAGCATGGCTTTTTTTCCAGAACATTTTAGTTATTCATTACACAATGAATAATTTTTGAAGAAGCCACCCACAGACAACCCAACCTTCTGTTTTTAAAATAGCCAGGAAAAAAAAAAAAAGTTAGGATTAAAGGGACACAGCAACATGCAACAGTTACACAGTCTACATAACTGTCATTCAGTAACAGCTGCACCATAAAAACACACAGGGTGATACAGTCAACCCAGTCTGCAGATTTCTGGAAACTACTAGACTCCTGTAAAGTGAAATTAAGTAAATCATAAATAATTCAGTCATAAATTCATCAATTCGCATCTTGGATTTATTTTTAAGGTATCTTGCTCAAACATAAGTTAAATTTCCTCAACCTTTTCTCTCTGATTAAGCCAAGAATTTCACCATAACGTTTTCTTGCACACCTAAATTATACAGGTTGATAAAAACTTTGGTCAGAAATTAAGTTTAATAGCTCTAGTATTCACTGGAAAATTCTTAATCTTTTGTCAGAAGTCAGGTATGAATATGAGCTAAGAGCTATCTGAAATATTTTAAGAAAGATCCAATTTTCCTCCTCTGTACTTAAGTGTCCACTGCCAAAATCCCCATCATCAGTATATACTTGTTTTATATATTTAACTGCAGTAGTGGCAGGACTACCACTGTAATTCTGACTCTGATGAAAGTAGCTTTCACCTTCCATGGAAATAGTCACGTTCAGTTTGATGCTACTTGTGAAAGTCTGATTGCAGAGCTAGTCTTACACTAAGAAACAATTTTAACGAAACTACATTTTTCATGAAAAACACTTCATGTTCTGCAGCACATTATTAAAGTTTAAGTGTTACATCAGGTATCACTGGAATCCTTTTCTAATTGCTTTTATCATTGTACCATAGTATTATGACACTATTCTGCCTTTACAGTCTCTTACTGTCGTGACGTCTGACAGCAGCTCTCCACTTGTTCAAGCTAACACTCCATGAATCTGCTACACTAAAGCACCCCAGCTCCGCCTGCAACAGAAAAGGAATTGCAGATTCTGAGACAACCTACTGCATTGGCAGGGGAAACGGGCCACATCTCTGCTGTAGCAATAACTAACCCAAGTAATGAACTAGTCCTTTCACTGCCTGCTCCCCTGGCTCTGGAAAGATCTAACCCCATTAGACTGAGAAGTAATTACCAGACATTACTTTCATAATAAGCATTCACACTTCCCATCCTTTTCAGCTCTTGAACACAATGCGGAAATGAAATGCAGAAGTTTCAGGTTTTAGTGATAAAACCAGAAAAGTCATCTGTTGTTTTATAAATAGAAGCAGAGATTAGTTTGGCTAATGAAGATATGAAAGTAAGAATAAACTAAACCTGCAGTTACCAGAAAAATGCATCTGTAGGAACAGCTTTTCAGCTTCCATGCCTCATTATTTCCCTATGAAAAACTACCAAAAAATATTTGGAAACTACTCTGTAGAGTAAATGATAAAGTAATAAAAAGAAGGGAAGAGATAAAATATTTTAAAACTTATGGGAGTATAAAGGTAGAAAAACAAAGGGATTTTTTAAAAACTCCTTTTAAATGTCTTGTCCCTGTGTTCAGAATTTACACTGTAAAGCATCACATTAAATTCTATTCCATTATTTAGGCATTCATTAATGCAGCCTTAGTTACACAATAATGCCAGTAACACTAATGGTTTGGGAAACTAGTTGTAGTTTAACCACAGCTAGGAACTAAGAACCATGGAGCCACTGGATCACCCTTTCCACCCCCAAAGGGATTAGGAAGAGAATGGAAAAACCCCCAAACCACCTCATGTGTTGAGATTAAGTCAGTTTAGGAGGATAATTACAATAGCAATTATATGACAATATTACAATAACAATAATTAATTAATAAGAAGTGATGCTGACCACCTGTGGAAAAACCCCCAACAGCCAGTCTGCTGCTGAGCAGCAATCACACCTGCTGTCTGGCTTCCCCAGCTATATGTTGCTCTATGGTATGGAACATCCCTTTGGCCAGCTGGGGTCAGCTGTCTTGGCTGGGCTCCCCCAGCCTCCTGGCAGGGTATGGGGACCTAGAAAGTCTTTGACTTAGAGCAGACAATACAGCTATACAGCAACAGCTAAAGATATCAGTGTGCTATCAACATTATTCTCATATTGAATCCAAAACAGTTAATTTTCTTACTAGTAAGTGGCATAATGACATCCCAGCTGAACCGAGGACACTAGTTAAGTGCTACTTTCACATGAAAGTGAACTCCAGAATCCTGTGTTGTATTATAAAAGAAACAATGCACATTGCTTAAACTACTGAAAAAATGGGCATGAACTTTTCCAGCTGACATCTACAATACTAGATGAAGGAAAACCAACAGGATGCTATTTCTGGCTGAGCAACATCTGGCAGAAGGGCAGGGACAGGCAGTTAGGGGCAGATGCCTTCAGCTGGCAAAGTGACTTGCAAGATGAATACCTTTCTGCAGGCTAAGAACGTCAACTACTTCAATACAACTTCCTAACAACTGCTGAGCAGAGTGATGTTCCGCACACACCCAGGTGACCCTCACTAAAACAGTATTCCAAACCACGTACATTATGTATTTTCAAGTTCATTCAGAATATTTTAAACCAGACACCTTAAGGAGGTCAGATTTAAGGATAACGCAAAACAATCCAAGTCCCTAAGGTGCTTCAGCTGAGGACGTCACTGTGGAAAGCAGGCCTTGAAGAACTGAGGACTTTAAAAAAATTACTTATTAGCAGCCATGTTTGTAACATTGTAGCACTCCAAAAGTTGCAAGTGGTTTTATGTTTGGGTTTTTTAGGGGTTTGTTTCCACCCCCTGTTTTCTTTTGAAATACTTCTTTCGGCTTTTCCTAACTCAAGGGGCACTACACACAGAATATCTATGGTATTTGAAGCCATCCATGATCTCAAAGCAACAGGTTGGGCCCCAGGCAAATCATAATATTTATCTCCTTGTGTCCATTTTAAAAGTTAACAGAGTTCAGTTTAGAAAACATTTGGGTGCAAAACCCATGAAGAAACCAACTAGCTTTTGAGTCAGCTTTTGATACACGTTAGTAAACATGCTACACTACCCAGACACAAAGACAAGCACCACAGCCTGTTGAACAGACAACACTTTCATGTCTTAGGCAATGCCAAGAAAGTGTCAAGCATCTTGGGAAATGCCAGAAGTATGCTGTGACTATGGCACAAAGGCTCCATTTCATGAGTATCACACCAGTATTTAAAAAACCCACAGCAACACAACAAGAAAAAAAAAAGTCCCAGAAAAAAACAAAAACAAAAAACCCCAAACCCTTGTCAGCATTTACTTCAAAATGCCCCAGCAACAAAACAATTCCGAACATAATCCATAGAATCACATAAACTTTGCATCTAGTTCAGACTGGATTTACTCACTCTGATGACAAAGGATGCATTCGTGTCTGGTTTGCTGTTAATTTAACTTCAAATCTGAGGTTGGTTGCAGTAAGCAAATTCCTCCTTTTACAGTAAGTAAACTACTTAGCGTTTCCTCACTGCTACTAAAAGGACATACTTTCCAGATGACTCAAGGTAACTGTGACAATGACATACTCCACTCAATAGGATTTACTACTGAGCTTTTCACCACCTGTATTTAATAAGCACTAAATATAAATGTTCTTAGCCTTTACAGAACTTCCTCATTTCAGCAAGGAATAATTGAGAGGCGGAGAAGAAAAGGTAAAGCCATCGCCTAGGACCTATCAGTAACTGTAGAGGAATAATCCACAGTTTTCATCACTTGAGTTTCAACAGCAACATTTACAGAAGCCATGTGTGCACTGGGAGAATCCTGCCAAGCCCATTCACCACATTGCACTTCTGCAGCGGTAGGAACTAATGTGGATTGCTGGTGTGCTCTGACACAAGATAGTACCTTTTGAGAGGAACTCTTGTTCAACCTGTCCTCAAACACCTAATTACTTACTGTTTAATGTTAGAAAGAAAATTAATTTAATGTTCTAAAAGAAAAATGTTTAGTATGGTGCTGCTCAGAAAACTTGCTCATCTTTATCTCCTTTGACCAAGGATATTCTTAGGTCATAAATCCAAGCAACACAAAGTGATTTTTTTCCTTATTCTTAACTGGGAACAACAAAGAGTCAAGCTTTTGAAATATCTGACCAATAACTTTTCATTTTCAAAGAGTTACTTTTTACAGACTGAAAGTTAAATTATAGTCTATCCAAATGACTGACAGACTACAAGAACAAAGCTGAACTTTCTTACTATAATAACAGAAGCTATCTACAGTGTGCCCTACAAGACAGCCCTTCAGGTATAAAAAATTGCTTCTGCATTGAATAAGTTCAAATGAGCTCACGTCTGCTGAGCATTTGGCCTCAATGAGAGATTAGAAAGCATTCATGATATACTGAGGCAAGTCAAAGATAGGGGGTGGCACAGCTGCATCATTCAGATCATGATTTTTCTGCCTCTAAAGCATTTAAAGATGAAGGATGGAATGTGTTGCTTTAGTAAGTTTCTGTAATAATTACATTATAAATTTTAAACACAAGACATACAGATAAGTTATTTAAAACTTAAAAGTATAAAGGTCCACAAAACACTTTCACAGGTTACCATATCTTACTACAATACTTAAAGAAAAAAAATCAATGGCATTTAATAGCAATAAGCAATCCTTACATAAACACTGTTACTGCATGATGACTGATTCTATCCTTAACTTTTAATTATCCTTCAAACTGTCATTCTGGGATTATGGATTCTTTAAATAATTGACCCAGTGCTTAAAATTTCAGAAGCAGGCACTTAAATAGTCTGATTTGAAAATGCTGAACAACTCAAGGTACTCTTGACTGTGCCTGCTCAGATGTCAGAATAATCAGTAGATTTATTTATGTGAAAGCATTATGCTAGTCTTTGTAGCTTCCTTCTTCTGTTTTAACTCATATATTTCACTATGTGATTTTTATTTCAGAAATCTCACTTTAGAAGCAAGATAAAAAGCACACCGCGCAATATAAGACTACTTCAATGTCTCTTCAAAGGTGCTGAAAGAACACTTACAAAGATTAAGTAAAGAAACATCTTTATGGAATTTAATAAGTTAGTACTTTTAACCAGAATTTTCATTTCATACTACCTCAGGGTGCAATGAATGTTTATAAGTATGGAGCACCTTTCATGAAAAGTCTACCAAAGACAAAGTAGATTCTACCTTTAATATACTGTTACAATTAATAAGTTATAACCAGTGCACAAAGTGTTCAAGTGAGGCATCAGATTCCTTTGCTGAGCACAAATGACATTAAAGGCTAAGCACACAATAGCTAAACCTCACATTTCCATTGGCTGATGCCCATGCTTAAGACTACAGAGCACGAAGTATCACAAGCTGTTCATCATAACAAATAAACCATGGACTTTAACTCAGTAAACAGATTAAGTTTAGAAATAATTTTCCAAACATTACTTCCACAATCAAATGAACTATCTGGATGAGCAATATATTACTTGCTGGCTTTTTCTGTGATACTATGGGTGGTCTTGTCTACACAAGACTTAAAAATAACTTGTTCACACTACCCACTTGTTAGCATTTATCTACATCTTTAAAAAAAACAATATAAAAAAGTGACACAGTACAGAGTAATAAGAAGTGAGCCCTATGTAAACTGAGATATGGTAGACAGCTACCTCAAAGAAATACTGCAGACCACACACCAGTACTGTCACATGCCCCTTTTGCTACTATAATACCTCACTACATCCTTTTTCTCATCTACATCCCTGGCCTCTCTTCCAGCCATCTCTTCTGCAAGTCAGGATACCTTTTTCAACCTGTTCTCGTACAGGGATACATTCAGAGTATGCCGTCTGGCTGACTGCTGACCAGAGCACTAATTGGCTAATCACATTTTATTTGATTCGCCAGCTGCCCAATTATCTCAAACACAGGTTCCCATTGGCCAGTTACCCTAACGAGAGCACATAAGATCCAAGGACCAACCACCACCAGCATGATGTATTCACGCAATTCTGAGCAAGCAAGAGCTTCTACTTGGACACAACCATCAGTATCGTTTCACATGGCAGCACCTCCAGAATGCTTGGTTATTAAGTACCATCCCAACACAGACAACAAAACTGTGATGTTATGCAGACTGATGAAAGCACCTGTTACTGCAACATGATCATTGCCAGAGTAAATATCTATTCTTCAGGTTTACTACTGAATATCATAATCACCATTTCTGGTACATGAGTGAAAAAGCAACCAACAAACCAAAACCCAGACCCAAACAACAGGTGGATAAACTGAACAAAAGTTGTCATAGCTTAACCAGCAGCAGGAACACCAGCATGATCATGATCTGGCTAGTCAAACTGTTTGAACTACTGACTTCTGTAACACTTAAGTTCATGATATACTACATGAAGTAATCAATTTTTCAAGGCCCAACTTGAAAATATAACCCCTTGTATTTTATAAAGCCAAAAGTAGTAACCCTAACAGCTCAAAATAAAACTACCAGAGTGTCAAAAAAATAGTCCCTTGTATTAAACTTAGTGGCTTTTCTTTCTGTTACACTTCAGTCAAGCTACAACTAGGCTGCACTGAACTTGTGTAATTTGATAGTATATGCACAACAGCTGTTTCCTACAGGTTAGCTGAAACTAGAGGTAGCTGAGCACAATGATCTGTCAAATATCTCTACCAAGTATGCTGCTATTCAAAGAAAAAATAAAAATCCTGCAAAGGCTATTGCATATGCACACACTGCATAATCACAGAAAGCATTATGAGACCTCTGATTAAAATTAAAACATTTTGAGTTTTCTAAGATTCAAATTCTCACCTTAAACTCCACATGAAGTTCCTCAATAGGCAGGTCCTTTCAGGAAGGATATTGAATTTATTCTGAAACAAACTTCAGGACAACAAACATGCAAGCAGGTCTTTAGCTTTACATATACAACAGCCTCTGCATTTCTTGTGAGGGCAGAATTCACATTTTCACATAAATCTCACAAGATGTAACAGATCTTTTGCTCTCCACAATGACAGATGTCTTCCTTCTACACAAGCTCGATGGAACAGTCTCCCTTTGAGGTGAGTTTGCTTCATTAAATTTCTATTAATGTCTTTTTTATTGTTTCTGAGTCACTCACCTATACCTGATGCTGTTTTCAAATTTTCTATTCTTTCAGATGAAGTGGTCATCTTAACTTTTAGTTTGTATTTATGTATCTACGCATACACCCCACCCCTTCTGATAAAAAAGATAATCTTTGTAACACTGTGTTAAATGGCACACTTTCTTTCCTTACCATATTAAAAATAAGCCTCCTGCATACTCCCTGCTCAAATTACATGGATTTTCTTTAAGATTAGGGCACACATTGTAACAGCAGCATATAATTTTCCTGCACAATAATTTTTTTCCAGTTGAAAGGTATCCTATAATATCTCCAGCATCAACAGGAACAGACACCTGATTTTCAGCTAGACAAAGCTTATACGCTCAGTGACTCTATTCCCTGAAAAACAGCAGTTCTCAGATACAGAGCAGCTACCTGGAAATTTGAAAACAATCTGGCAACTCATTCTTTGACCGCAAAGTGCTAGACCAAAAGGAGATGTAAAAATTGTGCCCATAATAAGATGGTGTAACTCCCCCTCCACCCCTACTGATCTCCTATTTTTGTTACTCTAATTTTATCTGCATTCAGAAAAGGAATGTAAGCACTATCCTTCCTAAAAGCTGTACGATTTCCTTGAAAATTAAGTATAGAGCATAAAACCTGTTTACCCATTTAAGAGGTCTTCGTGGTGAAACTAGTGTGTATGCTAACTGCTGTGGATAAAAAGGCTATAGGTATCTCAAATACTTGAAACCAACAGGTCATTCCAAAGACATGAGATTAAAGACCAACCTCCTTCCACTTAGACAATATCTTAATTCAAAATTTCCATACTCTCAGAATACAGAAACCGCCAGCCTTCTGTGCTTCACAAAGCTCTTTGACTGTAACACATTCATGCTCATCTCAGCATCTAGCATTTCCAATTTTTTGCTTTCTTTTAGAATTACTGGCTGAAGCTCTATGCTAAAGATATTAGTGTACAAGTCAGGATATGCAAAAGTCTGGTTTTGTTGTAAGACTAAGCTATTTATATAACTACCAGTGTCACACACATTTTGTGCCTAGAGGTCTGTCATCTTTGGATGCATTTGAGTGTTACCTGGAGCATCTCAATACCTTTATTTCTGTATGGTTATGTAAGCACAAAAGATTATTTTTTCAAAATATTTAAACTTCATTAATTGCAAAGAAATTTTATAAATATGAACTATTCTATGAATGTCCTTTTTATTATTTATAATTCTTACAAAGCTAGAATTCAACCATTTCTGATTGCATACTACTTTTTATTAAGGTCAATCCTGAGATCTAGCTGTAAATACAGTTTTCTTTTGGATGACATATGGTAAGATCCCCAACTCTTTTTTTTTTTTTTTTAGTTTTGGAAGTTTACATCTGCCTGTTCTTTCAGGATGCTAAGCATACACGTGTTGACAAATACAGAAAATAGCAGATGGTAAAAAGCGAATGCCCAATGTGAAGCACTGGAGATCACTTGAAGAAGGCTTGGACTCAGACATTTGCCATTTTTGTTTTAACAGCAGAATTATGTTTAAAAATTCCACCACCTATTATGTTTGATGCTAATGAACATCTGCTGTCAGAATATTCACAATTTACAGAATGAATGTCATATTAACTGCAAGTGGTATCCAAGATGCAAATTGCTTTATAAACTTTTGGATTTTAAGATAATTAGCACATAATTCTTCATATTAACTTCTGCTGCTACACATAAGACAGAAAACTTTCTCTACTGGTCATATAATTTATCATCAAGCCTTTTAATAGGCAATACACAGCTATAATCATCTGCTATTCCAGCTTCTAACCTGGAGTTACTCCGGTAATCAACTACTACCACACTACCTGCACATAGACCCATTCTCTGCCCACACCGATATACTGCTTCTACCACCACCTCCTCCAACAACAACTTTGGTTTTCTAAAGCGAGCACTCTGTCAGTTGGAGGTGTGAAGCTATCAAGGGCTCCAGGTACAAGCTCTACCTGAGAAGCCGGGGAGTTGCTTCATCCGAGCAGGTCACAACAGCGTAGATGCAAGGTCCCTTCAGTGCTACATTATATATACTAGCAATGAACAGTGGATGCCTAGGGAATGGTATCAGGATAAGACAGACATACAGCAATGGCTGCCTTATATATTCCATCACTCTTCAGAGATTTATAAGCTATGGAATACCGAATTAGAGAGAGTATTTTTTTGGTGTTAATACACCAGGGCAGACTTCTCTTTAATGAATATCAAACCATTTTTCAAGCATGGAACCCCTTGGACTAAACGTCTGTGACAGTAACTTTCACGTTGTAACTATGTGCTGCTATACAACACCTTTTACTGCAGCCACCATCCACTCCTACAGCCAATGAGTTTAAGGTGCATAAAAATAATTGTTGGTTTATTACCACCATGTTTTTGCAGACTTTAGACTGTGCTAGATTCTGTATTATTACTGCAAGGTGAGTCTGTAACAGTTCAGCTAAAAGGAGATGATGAATATAAACAGGACATACAGTAACAACTGCCAAGCAGAAGACCTGCCTTGAAAAAACCTACAAGTAAACATCAGTGAAACTTTAGTCAAAGAGAGAACCATCACAGAGCAAAAGAACTTGATAAAGAACAGCAAAAGAGAAGAAAAAATATCTTTATTTTCTTTAACACAGTGATCATATTAAAATAGCCTGTTCATTTTCTAAAACTACAGTTTAGAGATTTAAACAGTTCTAATTTCCAACAATTATCACTTCACACACTTCAAAATAACTACATGAAAACCCAGTGCTATAACACAAAGGGCTAAGTTTTATATATGAAAAAACCCCAACCATGTACAGAAAAGGTATTCCATAGTTTCATTTCTGTCAAACCAATCTGAACAATACTCGATATCACAGAATCACAGAATACTAGGAGTTGGAAGGGACCTCAAAAGATCATCCCGTCCAACCCCCCCCCCCGCCCAAGCTGGATCATCTAGACTAGATCACATAGGAACACATCCAGATTGGTCTTGAATGTCTCCAGAGCAGGTGACTCCGATATATAATTTTAATTCCCCTATTATACATGGAGTCATACTGAAAAAAATTATTAACTCCATCTCATTTAGCAGTTTAAATTAGATTTCTATCTGCACAGGTAAAGATTTCTACACTGCAATTTACCTACTGCTTTCATTAATAAGAACTAAATTATTATTAATAGTTCATTCACATTTTACTAGTAATTCAGTAAAACAAAAACCATTAGGAAGTGCAAGAAAACAATTACTTGAGCTAAAGCAGAACTAAGAAGCTTGGTTTCCAAGGTGTTCTACACCAATTCTTTTAATGTATAAAAGTGAGGAGTAAAGGATATGTACCCTACATCTACATGCAAATATCTTGAGAAGTGCTGAAACTTAAATTAAGCACACAGATCAGTTACAAAGAAGTAAGACAGTAGGAAGCACTGTGAAGGAGTAGATGTACAGCTTATTCATAAAGATGCTTAGCATATTCAGCTAAAGAGTATCAAAATGTTTAAGTTTGGAACATATTTCCAACTGAGAACTATTTTAAAGGTCATTTTACCAAAGCGAGCAGAAATACATTAAAGAACCCAAACAACTCCAAAAACCAACCCATTGGAGTACTGTGTCCAGTTCTGGAACCCCCAACATAAGGAGGACACGGACCAGTTGGAGATGGTCCAGAGGAGGGCCACAAAGATGATAAAGGGGCTGGAGCACCTTTCCTACGAGGACAGGCTGAGAGAGTTGGGGCTGTTCAGCCTGGAGAAGAGGAGGCTCCGGGGAGACCTCATAGCGGTCTTCCAGTACCTCAAGGGGGCCTACAAGAAAGATGGGAAGAGGCTGTTCAGTAGGGCCTGTTGTGACAGGACAAGGGGTAATGGTTTCAAAATGGAGGGAGGGAGATTTAGATTGGATATTAGAAAAAAGTTCTTTACTGTGAGAGTGGTGGAGCACTGGAACAGGATGCCCAGAGAGGTGGTGGATGCCCCATCCCTGGAGAAGTTCAAGGGCAGGTTGGATGAGGCCCTGAGCAACCTGATCTAGTTTGGGGTGTCCCTGCTTCTTGCAGGGGGGTTGGACTAGATGACCTCTGGGAGTCCCTTCCAACTCTAGCTATTCTATGATTCTATGATTAATTTAACTCTTAAAACTCAGTCTCAAGAGTCAGACTGACATTAACCTCACTTAAAAGTCTTCTTATCACATTTTTTCAGACACTCCAAACCATGTAAAATTAGCCATGCATGTGCCCTGCCAATACTGATGTCTGGCTACCTAAAGGCTTATATAAGAACAGAGTTCTGCTCACCTTTTTTCTTCTCTACCCGGTTACTAGTTTTCAAGAATCCTAGGAATTTAGGATTTCAGGTCTTCTATTTGTCTATTAAATACTGCTGAAAACGGTCAACAGTATTAAAAGGAAACAAAAATTCCAAACAAAAAAACACACCCCATTTTCCTCAGAAGGCCAGGCCAAAGCACCTTTTGCACAAAAAAGCCTGAATTCTAAGGAAGTAATAAACCAGACAAACCAAGAATCATGCCAAGGAACCTGGTAAAGTTTCTTACACATGTACACCAGCAGTACAGGAAAAGTTAAGAGAATTCACAGAACATGATCTCAATGCATGACCAAAACCATGACTCTGCAAAATTGTACCAGAAACTGTTAAATAAAATTCATAGTACAATGTTTTCCTCTTTTACATTTTCTATTCTATTACTGCAAAAATATTAGGAAGAAGTTTTTGTTCTTTACATATGGTCTTTACATATTCAAGAATTGAATTTAGCACACTAACTTCACATAGAATCATAGAATTTTAAGGCTGGAAATGACCCCTAAGTTCATCTGGTCCCACCGTTAACCCACCGCCACTAAGTCTACCCTTAGACCATATCCTCAAGCCCTGCATCTACCCGTCTTTTAAACACCTCAAGAGACGGGGACTCAACCACGTCCCTGGGTAGACTGTTCCAGTGTTTGATGACTCTCTCAGTAAAGAAGTT
>VXBZ01007443.1:146533-186503 GCA_013399135.1 Heliornis fulica | reverse complement strand
CTCCAGCACCTCAACGTCCTTCTTGAAGTGAGGGGCCCAAAACTGAACACAGTACTCGAGGTGAGGCCTCACCAGTGCAGAATACAGGGGGATTATCACCTCCCTGGTCCTGCTGGCCACACCGTTCCTGATACAAGCCAGGATGCCATTGGCCCTCTTGGCCACCTGGGCACACTGCTGGCTCATGTTTAGGCAGCTGTCAAGCAACACCCCCAGGTCCCTTTTGCCAGGCTGCTCTCCAGCCACTCCTGCCCAAGCCTGTAACGTTGCCTGGGGTTGTTGCGACCAAAGTGCAGGACCCAGCATTTGGCCTTGTTGAACGTCATATTGTTGGCCCCAGCCCAACAATCCAGCCTGTCCAGATCCCTCTGCAGGGCCTTCCTACCCTCCAGCAGATCGACACTCCCACCCAATTTGGTGTCATCTGCAAACTTACTGAGGGTGCATTCAATCCCCTCGTCCAGATCATCTATGAAGATGTTGAACAGAACTGGTCCCAACACCGAGCCCTGGGGAACACCACTGGTGACCGGTCACCAGCTGGATTTGGCTCCATTCACCACCACTCTCTGGGCTCGGCCATCCAGCCAGTTTGTAACCCAGCGCATGATAGTAAATACCACAAGTACCAATTAGCACATTTCAAAAACATGTGCTACAAAGACTGACCTTTTTTGACTTGTACCCTGATTATCCAGCACCCAATAAATATGTATTTAGCTCAGTTCATTCATAAGCTATTAGCAAAGTTGGTAGTACATATCACTGTTGTGGAACAAGGACACAACCCTTCTTTGCAAAATATAATAACTCAAACTCTAAATGTTTATTTCAAACTTAAACCATCCCCAGCAAACTAGTAGAATAAACACGTTCTGATTAATCATATTTAAATGAAAAAAAAATTAAAAAGAAAAGAAATTAAAAAGAAGTCATGCAATCTTAACATTTTATAAAATTTATTTTTACGCATCCCAGAAACATACTTACTAACAAAACGAGTTTTTGGTACTTCCGCTTTAGTTCTGCTGGACTGTCTGACGGCTCTGCACCCAGGATTTTGTACCAGTCCTTTTGCATTATCCTTTCAAAGGCCATACTCTGATTGGCTTTGAAAACAGTTTCTTAGCACTGTGTAAGGAAATTAAATAAATATAACTATTTGAAAAACAATAAAAACAAACAAAGAAAAGTTAGTAAAAGCAAAAGTGAAGAAATATGACAAAATATGGGACCATGGAATAAACTGCAGCCCTCATGCACATCTACACCCCTACATAAGATATATAATGCAAAAAACCGGCTTAGTGCACACACTTATTCCATCCAATAGGTTGTCAGGCACAAAGTGATTTAAATTACACTGTGTTTTCTGTCTCAGTTCCTTAGTGTATCATGTTTCAGAAGCTGTCCATACTCCCTTAAAATCATTTTGCATTTTAACTGTCTGAACATGTAAGAAGACAGACAGGTAAGGCATGAGTTTTGCACAATGATATTCACAGTATGGACATTCCTTCATCCTACAGGTAAGAAGACTTAACATTTATAGCATTAAAGTAGAAGAGCACATAAAAGTAAGCAAACAAAACTGAATGAAAGCACATGAATTTAGCACAGGTCCCTATATAAAACCTAGCTAATTTGGTGCTTTTCGTTGCTGGCCCTCTATTATCAACTTAAACGTACAGAATGACAAAAAAAATAAACAGGAAAATTAAATGCCAGTAACAGCACAGCTTCAAGCAGATTCTTCAGCATACTGAAATGCCAACCCTGTAGCAGCTGATTTAGCTTGAGCATTCCAACAACAAATAAAACTGCTTCCAGTAAGGACGATTTCACAAGTTTCAGAAGTCTTTTCTTCTTGTCACAAAACAGAAAAAAAAAAAAAGTTTTTTTTTTCCCCACTGCAACACTAAAACCTCTTTTTATTGACTACACATGCTTCAGGATAGAGCCTTCCATCGCGGGGAAGGGATACAGATTTCAGGCTTCTCAGAGATCCTACCAGAAAGGGGGTTCAGCCTGCTGCAGGGCAGCCCCCTTTACCTTCGGTGAAGCAACACGCACGCACGCACGCACGCACGCGTCCCCCCGCTCCACATCTCTGCCCTTGGAGGACCCTCTAGCCCTCAGGGACACACAGACACAGGCGCCACACCTCGCCGCCCGGACCTCGGCTGCGGGAGGAGCCCGGCACGACCCGCACAGGGAGACCGGGAAGGCCACCAGAGCACGGCCCCGCACAGCACGCCAGACCCTTCTCGTCGCCTCAGCCCAGGGGCTACGCCATAAGGACCGGCCGCGAGCACCAACGGGACGGCAATGCCGGCCCCCGCCGGCAGAAAAACCCGCAGCGACAGCGAACACCCACCTGCCCCACTCCGCTCCGCCGGCCCGTCGGTGGAGGCGGCCGGTGCCTCACATAACTCGTCCGGCAGGAAACAGCTCCTCCACGTGGCGCTCCGCGCCTGCAGCGCAGCGGGAGCAGCGGTACGCGTGGCTCACAGTACCACCCGTGTTTCCGCCCGGGCGGTAGTGGCGTTAGCACCGAGAGGAAGCGGAGCCGGGGCCGAGGCCTGACGCCGTCTCCATGGCGACCGGCGGCACTCCGGAGCTGCGAGTTTTGCTGCCGGGCTCAGTAGGTAACGGCCCCGGCCGCCTTCCAGAGCTCGTTCCCGGACCGGGGCAAGCGGGAACATCTTTTCACCCTCATTTTCAGGTTCGAGAATGCTCCGGGGTCCCCGTAAGCCTCCCCCGCTCGCTGCGTGGGAATCCGGGCCACCCTACACCCCTCACCCTTCAGGGACTACACCTCCCGGTGCGGGAAGAGCCGACGCGGACCGAGTCTGTTTTGCCTTCCCTCGTTGCAGGTCTCCCCCCAGTGCCGCGGAGGCAAAGATTAGCTCCGACACCAGTGCACCGCGGGCGCCCCGTGCATGGGCTCGGGTTCCCTCTGCCCCGTTGCTCCGGGCTGCGTGTGCCTGGGGAGAAAATCCCGCGCGTAACGGCGATTTACCCTGCCCGCTTCTCGCCTCCCTTGCAACTAGTCCCGAGCCGGTAAGCAGAATAAGACGATGGCTTCTTTCCAGAAAGTACTTGTCTTAAAGGGAGGGAAGAACATCCTCTTAATGTCAAAGAAAAATGAAAATAATCTTAGGGAGCAGACTTTTAATGATGTGCAGAAGCTTCCTCCTAAAGCTGAGGTTGATTGGTTGGTGCTATAAATCTCTCGGTCAACCCTAGTTGGCAAAATCCCCAAATACTATCCCAAACTCAGTTCACACTGTACCATTAACTGGGTGGCTTATTTCTTTTGGTAATATTTTCGGCAGTATGTTGGAATTAAAGCATCTGTTCCTCGTTTTTCAAACCCTTTAAACTGGTTACGTAGAGCAACAGCCAGGGTGTATAGACATTGCTGGGGAACTGGGAGTGTTGTTCCTGTCATGTTGTTGCCATTAACCAAAGGCACAGAAAAGGTGTGGGACAATTGGGGATGAACAATAAACATGGAGAATTTATTTAAATTTTAACATGGACAGTAGAGAAGAAAGAGAGTTTTGAGGTAAGAAAGTCCTCTAACCTACAGAACTACTCAAGATCTACGAGTATTCATCAGTCTGAATTTTGTCCATTGTCATCAATGCCTACAAAGTCATTGGTAGGTTAGTATTTTTGCCCTTCTCTGCACTGAGGTCCTATTTGTATCATGGAGTCCAAATTGTCAAAAGGTTTTGCCTTTGCACTTGTGCAATATGTGTATGAGCCATGGAACAGTCCAGCTCCCTCAATGCAGGTGTAACTTCCACAGCACCAGTGTAATTATGTATTTCACTGAAATCACTGAACTATAGATGAGATGTATCAAGTGTGAGTCAATTTACATAATTTCTTTTGAAATTAGAATTTGCCTCTCAGGCAAAGGTTTGAGTGTGATCCAATGAGCTAGTTGCCCTCTGCATTTGGATGGTGATCAGCCATGTATAACTTGGAATGGCCACAGTATCATGTGTATTCCCTTTGGGCATTGATTTGGGATGATATGTGAACAGGTACTGTTGTTGTGAAGGGGGTAATGGGGATTAAAAAGAAAATTGTAAAAGATGCAGTGATGTTTTTGAGATTGGTTGCTGCACCTGTGTTTTTACCACAACTGGTTAATACTCTTTTACAGACTGGATACATTTACAGTATTCATTTTTATCCTTAATGCCCCAAATTCTTAAATGTTGCAAAGAGTATTTTCATTTTAGTTTAGGATTGGTGCCGGAAGCCAGCTTGTGATGTCAGTTAAACTCAGTTGAGAAATAGTGAGCATCTGTATCTAATAGTATACTTAGGTAATTAGTTTTTCAATATAAAATGAATGATAAATGTTAAGGAATTATATCTGAAGTGGAACAATTTTGGAGGTGGAAAACTAGTTGTTTTCTGTGCATGTTTGCAGTTTTGCCAAAGTAAACCAGAATAGGCTGTTTAATATAATGGTTAGATGTTCATGGAATGCAGTATCCATAAACTATGGAATTAAATTACTGCAGGATTATCTGGCTTTGACTGGTATCACAATCTTTGTGTATCTGTTTCTCTTTTAATTTTACTCTATCCAGTTTCAGAAATCACAATATTAAGTTCAGGTTAGTTTTTGCTCGTCATATCCTGGTCATAATGACTTTTGAAGCCGTTGATCATTCTCCAGCCATTCTGACAATCTTGCATCGCCAGAATATAAACTATTATATATTAATACAATAAAATGGGAATACAAATGATGGACCAGCCCCTTGTTATTTTGTTATTATAAGAAAGAGCTGAAACATTCTGATCTAGAATATCCAGAATATTTGAGAAATTACATTTTTTTGCAACAAATGCCACCTTCTAACTGAAAAGATGAATTTATTTAGTATAATCCCTATCTGGAAAAATATGGCCCTATCTGGACAGCACTTTGGCTTGTTAAACTTGAGCATTCTGAAAGCATAGACCTATTTCCTTTTTTGCCTTGTAACTGAGAAGAAATAGGATTCATGGGAATCAAACTTAAAGAAAGCGCTAGATCACCTAGTCTAAATTTTTATGTATTACAGGACTGAGTCCAGTATGTTTTGTCTGTCAATGTTAAAAGATGGAAAATTCCCCACTTGCAAGAAGGCTGCTGCAACAGCTAATCATCCTACTGTTAAAATCTGTCCCTAAATCTAAATTTGAATTTGTGTGGCTTCTAATTCCAGCCATCAGTTCCTTATACTCCTTTTGCCTTAAACCGTGGTGGTTTAGGGTCTGATACTTACTGACATAAACAGGCACTGAATATTCATATGTTTTTGATAAATTGAAGAGATTGAGTATGTTAGTTAAGTCATGCATAGTTTGAATTAAATTATTTTAATAGTGGTTCTTTCCAAATTTTTCCAGTTTTTTAATGTGTCAAGAAGAGAAATTAATTAATTAATGTTAATAAATTAATTCATGGTGAGGTCTCCCTGATACTTTTCCTGGCATAATGTTTTCACTCTAACTGTTTACATCAGCACACTTGGAAGAGTTATTTCCAAATTAAGTTTTCTGTCACAGCTACAGTAGACAACTCATTAAAAAAAAATTGCCTAAGAGAAAATTCTGAAATCTGTCTTCTGGGAACAATTATTTTGTCTGTGAAAGATAAAATAATTTGCTCAATCTTGAACAATGTTTGACTTCCTTTTCTTAATCTAGATATTAAGAATTCTTGGAAAAGATAAGTTTAACTATAACTGATTTTTTCTTTTCATTTTTAAAGAGAAAGATGTCAAAGACCTGAATGTTGAGTCCTTCCAGAATTTGTTTTAGTTGGGCCAGATTTGTCAATAGTAGAAAGAAAAACAAAGTTGTGTCTCCCAGGAGATGTGGATATGATAGACTCAATGTCATAATGATGTGAATAAATGAGATGTAACATGCACTGAAAATATATGTTTTCCATTAAATTTCCACAAAAATGATTGAAAATGTCTTGGGAATTATTTAAGCAATTTACAATATTGTTTAAAAAGGTACATCTGGGCACACTGAGTACAGTCTTTTGTTGTTCATTAGCAATGTATTTAATGAGGGCTTTTTTAAGTGATAGATAGTTAAGGTAACAGACAAGTGACAGATTGTTTGTCTTTAACGATTTCCCTATTCCAGGCCCATTACAAAGCAATTAGAAATCTGACAGCATTTTTACTCTGCATTACTGATCATCTAAAGTGATGAGAAATGAGAGGTGATGAATATTAATTATATATTTTCATATAATTATCATAAATTATTACCTTGTCTAGTGTGCTGCAGGTGGAGTAAAATCAATGGATGAAAATTCAGTTAAATATGATAATTTGAAAGATTTCATGACTTAAGTTTTTGTCTTTAAAGTGCAGTGTCAATCAGTCTAAACCAGGCTGAAGATTAACTGAGAATAAGACAAAGATACTCATACCTTTCCTCGCTTGCTAATGCTGATCAGCATGGCGTTTAGTTTTGCGCCCCATGACAAAAGGCTAAGTCTCTCTTTTGTAGCCTGCCACATTTACACTAGGGTTATATTTATGCCTGTCCAGCTTTTTTTCCCCATATTTACTTACTGTTTGAGTATTAAAATGGTGTTTAAAACCATGAACTTGGTTGATCCAAGAACCAGTCATTCTAATCTTTTCTCACTAACTTTGTATATATACATTGTAATGTATTGCTTCTTTGTATTGCGCTTTTCTTTTCAGGTGACCTCTGACTCTACCATATATGAGGAATGTTCTTTATGACTTGTTTGTTAAAAGTATGGACCTTTACTCAAATTTTGTTCTGAAGATGCAGTTATCTATAATAAACAACTGTAATAACCAGACATTAGAGAATCTTGCTTGGTTCCACACTTTAATTAACAAATCTCCATAACACTCTTGTATCATTGGTCTTGAAAGTTCAAAGGATACTGTTAGATTCTTTTCAGACAGAAAGAAAGGAGATACAAAGGTTGAAGTGCCAAAGCAACAATTAATTTTGGTATTCTGGTTTGGAGTACAAAACTCATATAATTTACAGCACTTACCTTCACAATGCATCTCTTGTAATTAGAGCAGACTTCATTTAGTGAAAAAATCTGCAAAATTGGAATGTGGATACTCCAAAACACGTATCTAGAAGATGTCTCTGGTGTTTGTGTGTTTTTCCTGGGAAACTTTGGTTGATATGGTTTACTCAGTATCAGTTTAGAATTTTAAGACAAAGACAAGAACAATATCCAATTTATCTGGGGCAGCAGACCTTAAGCATGAAACAATTCTCTCTTTTTCTGCATTTCCTTGCACATTTCTGGCTCAGTGAAGAGAGTGAATTGGAGGAATCATAAAAGCAAATTATTATGTCACTATCAGAATCCATATACAGAAAGTCAAATAAAGACTGTGTGTGCAAATTTCTATTTTGATCTTGATTTTCAATGCTTGACTTTGCAAACTGGAATAATTTAATCAACCTGCACTCAAAAAATCACATTATTAACATGATATTTTAGCTTCCAAAATTGCTATGTGAGTAAGAAAGAATATGGAGTGTTTTCTTATAGTGGCAAACCTCAGAAAAAGCTACCATCTTAATTTGGTTTCGTATGTGAGCATGAAAACTTAAGAGCAGCTAAACAAGACAAACAAATTTAGCCTTCTATCTCTTAGGGTGGTGGAATTAAAAAGTAACAACAGCTCTAATGTAAAGAAATCCTTCAGGTGTTGTTAATTCCTCCAAGATCTGATTTTTTTTTTTGTGCATGTATATATATGCATGCCAACTCTATATAGTTACTGGATTTAAGGATCTTGCTCATCAGTAAACTAACATGGTAACATTTTGACAGTGTGGTATGTTCTAGTCCCTGTTTTCATCATAATGGGATTGCCCTTGAGACATTGTCATGGTATAAAAGGCTTCATTCCCATATGGATTGCCTGCAAATGAAAAAGATAACATGACAGGCTAGCACCCCCATCTCCTTACTGCTGAGGGATCACATTNCCTGCCCTCCCCCCCCATTGTATCATAGTGCATTATGAAGTAAATGTTTTCATATGTTGTAATTTCAATCCCGTTTTTTTCATGTAGGCTCAGTAGATTTAATTAATAAAGAATTGCATCATGGTCCATAAGATTCAAAGAAAGGAATACTTCTCTGTGCTATGCATTGTTCTCAATATCTCTCTGCAACTCTGAAAGAAGAGAGTTCTGTTTTATGGCTTTCTTTTTTTTTCATGTCTGTCATAGAATGCAGAACGGTTTCAATACCCATCCACTCCTCAGAACTGAATTTGTAGTTGTGCCTCAATTGTATGTGGATTTGTCAAACAAGAGGACCTCTTTGCTTTCTGTACTCGTACATATGTTCAAATGCTGCATAGTCACATGGGTATAAAGCCACATTATATCATATTTATTCTTTAAAAGTCCTATAATGAAAAGACTGAATGGGACTACTTTTGTTGATACACCTTGATCTTTATTGTAATATTCATAAACTATTCAAACATTTAAAAAACTTTCTCAGAAACAGGTATGTTTAGTATCACATTTGTTACTTGCTAATGCAAACTGCAATAAACACAAGGCAACAAAGCAACAGCTGTGGTGTCTATAAAGCTTCCAAACATGACAGATCAACTCTATTTCACAGTTTATGTTAAACCAGATTCTTGAGAAAGGTAATTATAAAATGAAATATTCAGTCCTGGTATTTAGATTATTCATTTTATTTTAATTGACTTTTTCCAATATAATTGGATGTGTTGCCACATTTGTTGAAGAGAAACTAATTGGCTTTTTGCTTATTTTTTTAAGAGATATAGTTTATAATTTATCATACTTTTGATTAACATTTTTCTGTTATGTGGATCCTTCTAAAGACTAAAGTATTTTCCAAGTATGGTGACAAGTAGTAAAATGCCTTTTAATATAACTAAGGAATGAGTATAGCTGCTGTACTTCAATTACTATTTCATTATATATTGCTGCATTACATATATTTTCAGTTGTAGCTTAAGCAAAACTCCTGTTGTCTTATCAGTTTGAATGGCAAGGTGTGGTTTGAAGATACAGCTATTCTCATCTAATGACTAGCTGCCACTACAAGTGGTAAAATTCCTCTGCCATTTGTTTTTCACCCATTTCAGTCATGTACTCTCGTTGCCCTTGCATCAGCACTGCCATTCCTGTGACCACACAGTGAAAGAATTAATGGAGATAAATGAGTAAAAATCTAATTCTGCTAAAAATGGGTAGTTTTCTGCTGATTTAACTCCACTGAACAGATTTGTCATGTGTCTGTGCCAGCACAGAGAAAGTAGCTGGAGAACTTGTCCAGGGCAAGGGCAAGAGATGGAAAAGGGGAGCGTCTGCCCATTTTGATGTCACCTAGCCATCAGATCATGTTATTTTATCATCAAATTGCATGCTGAATGAGACTGAGTAAAATTTATAAAAACATATGGTAGAGCTATTTGGAGGTAACGCATATCACCAATGATAGGTTCAGATTCAGTCATGGAATATCAATCCAGTCAAATGGAAATAAGTGTTACTGAATAAAATTTGCATTTCTTTATGATTTTTATGACTAGTAACAAGATTAATTCAGCAACAAAATTATATTCCAGCAGTACAGCTGCTTTTTTTTTTTTTCTCATAGAGTGACTTGTTTCTACTTTATTACCTTAATTTTACATTATTTTGATGTTTGCTGTCCATTGATATTTCAGGGAAGTTTAGAGCCTGTTGTTCTAGATGTTGCACAGACATATTGTTACAAAAAAAAAGTCTTATTACCAAAAAGTTTTAAGTAAATCTATTTAAAAAAAGATCTAAAAGAAAGAGTAACTCAAGAAATCTGTGACCTATCTTGTGTAACTAGTTAAATGGATCGATTTGTAGCTGTTTTCAATGAGTGGAATGTTGAAATCGTGGTGATTAATATAACATGGTGGTAAGGCTGCATTTTGTTGACTGTGAAAATAATAATACATACTTCAAACGCAAACGTTCATTCAAGAAATATGCAACAGGGATTCATTCCTGCAAAACAACATATATGCTTCTATTTACACTGAAGGAATGGGCACACTGATGTGCTTTATATTAAACAACTGTGTAAGTGTTTGAAAAATTGTCTGTTAAACTCTAAAGGCCATGATTGCTAAGTTGTTATAGGCATCAAGACATAAACCTGTTTCTGAAAAGTAGTACAGCTGACTGTGTAAATTGTAAATGTTTTCATTAAAATGTTGGTCTTTAGACAACATTAAAGCAAGAGCTCACTTCAAGACCTTACTTTGTAAGTTTTTGTTATCATAGCTTTTGCAGTAACACTGAAAATTAATTCCTTCTCACAGATAACTTCTCATCAGATCTCACGTATAAGAAAGTATAATTTAAGTTTCTCAGCTAGCCATCAGTCTGTTTCAGTCAATGATAGGCAAAATATTAGACTATATATGTCCAAAAGCCCGTGATCTATTTTAGATTTATGTAAATTCTGACCTGGATTCAGGTAGTTTTATCTGTCACATACTTGTTTTCTCTAAATGAGAAAAAAAAAAAAAGTAACTTTCCTGTTAAATGGAATAATGAAAGTCCTAAGTTCTTGGTGGTGTATTTGTAGAAACAACCTTTGAAACACAATAGTTGTTCTGTTCTAATAGAGTAGAGGAGATAGGAGGCAGCGGGGAGAAGAGGTATTTTTTTTGAAAATATGTAGGACTTCATCACAGATGTTTCTGATTTTATTGTACATACAGATGATCACATTAATCTATGTCCACAAAAGATATATTTTCTCTGTTTATAGCCTCCAAATATCACCTCTGATTCCAAATCTTGCTATTCCAGAAAGGAGCAATATGCAAAGTATAAATGCATTCAAGTGAAACTCGGTCTAAAACCCACCATGTTCTCACAGTCTGTATAGAAAATAATGATAGAAGGCTGATTTGATTTTCTAATCACTATTTAATCATCAGTCTTAACAAAAAGCATATACTTGCATTTTAGTTTCAATCTTTTGCACTTCTAAACAGGAAATGGCAAACAACAGAAATCTAATAAGTGCTCGGGAAAAATACCATATGGCATGTGCATCATCACAAAAATACAATGAGCTCTTGACTTTCCAAATATCTTCATGCTATGGATGCACAACTACATTAGCAAAAGATGTGTGAGTAAAGCTATGGCAACTTTTCAATCATGTCATTTGTCAAGTTGCTTAATTTGCTGCTGTGTGATAAGTTCTAAAAATATAATTAGGTAAATACTTTGTTAGCATCAGTCTTAGACTAAAGAAGTGAAACATTTAAAATATTTTTGTATTTTCTCTGCACAGTATACTCTCAGTTTCACTCAAGTAACAGGAAAAATATCACAAAACCCTACAGATAGATTGAATTTCAACTTTCATATTTATTTAAAATTTTAGTTCTTTCAGTGCTTTTAAATTCTTCATCTGGATCCATCTGTAGTTGACTTAGTGGTTCTTGAATCTGGAAAATGTTTTTGTCTTCTCATGTTTCTTTGGCTTTTTAGATATCACTTCCCGCTTTTGGTCAGACAGCCAAGTGGAACAATGAATCTTGGTGTTAATAATTAATTTCAATCAGGAGATTTGATGATATTTTTGTACCAAAGAATATATAAGAATGACTAGAAATCACAAGGTGTTGCATGTATTTATTGAAGGGAAGAGATCCCACACTGCCCTGAAAGCCCTTGGCATAGCACAGTGAGGTTTGGCTGCTTCCTGCAGATGGAGGAGCTGGAGGCTGGGCCTGAAAGCCCGGCCACGGCAGGGCTTTGTTAGGCAGCGCCCAGTGGGGCAGCAACTGGCGACTGCCAGAGCCAGGGTCATCAGGCAAGCTGAGGTGAGGAGTCAGGGACAAGGTTGAGCCAGGAACACAGGGCAGTAAGCCAAGGTCAGGTCTGGTGACTGGGTCAAGGCCCAGACAGTGGTCATCAGGCCAAGCGCAAAGGTCAGCCTGTGGGTTGGCAGCTCAGTGGGGCCGATGGTCAGTCACAGGGAGGGGCATGGCTGTTGCACGGGTGCAGTGTACCTCAGGCAAGACCAAGCCCTAGATCTTTGGCTTAGAGGCAGCTCCAGCAGGAGGGGGGCAGCCTTAGCTGAGGGTGTCCTGCAGAGCTGTCTGTCAGCTCCCTGCAGTCACCAGAGGAAAGGAAGGACAGCTCTCAGATGTGGCTATCTCTAAGCTGGCCCCGAGCCCAGCAGCCACATCCCCAGGAGGTGGATGAAGCCATGGCCTTACAGCAATTTTAAATCCCTAGGTGCTGCTATCCTTTCCTCTCTGCTTCACAGAAGTGGGGGAGCATGGGCACCACTTAAACTGTGCAACTGTGACACCTAAGTTTCAAACTTTTCCAGCTTTCTATTCACCTTCTTATCTGCCTAGCTACTCAAACTATGCTATGCTGACTCAATTATCAATTTATTTGTGAGCTTTTGTTTTGGTCAAGAGAGGTGTATTATTTGCCCTGGTTTCTAAAGTGTGGCCACTTCTTTCCTCAAGCACTGAGTAGGTTTTGTGTGTTCCAGGCATCAAAAGAAAATCTATTTCTCTGCGATCTGGGATGAGACAGAAGAGGTGTATTGGGTGCTGTCTAGTTTCTTGGCTAAGTAAGAAAAGATAGTAAATACTGACAGATTATGGGATATCTAAAAAGGATTGTTTAAATGTTTTCTTCTGTGTTAGGCACCAGTTGCCTGAGCAGTAAAGTTTCTTTTCTTCTATTTAGTGTAATGGAGAAAAACCTTTCATGGCCAGAGGTCTGTGGGATGCCAGGGTTTCAGTGGGGAAGTGACAGAGAAAGAAGCGGTTTCTTTCTATTCATCGACACAGAGATTCAGGGTAAAATTTTCATTCAATCCTTTGGCAAAATTCCCAACAATTTTAGTGGGATGAGAGTTTCACACACAGCCTGTACTTACTAGGTTTTTACTCATGGTGTACTCATTTGAAATGGATTGTATTTCTGTGATAGCCTTTAATTGGGAAAAGTATTAGAAGAAAGGGGAAGATTTGGCTTTCCTTATAAAAGGAAAAGTGTAATCACTTTTTCTTTTCAATCGCTGTATGACTTGAGAACAGTTCTGTTTACTTGGCAGGTGTAAGGTTTGCAGCATTATTGAAGAAGGTCCTTCCCAAAGTGATAGTTTGTAAAACTGCCCTGTGTTGTGTGAGTTATTATGCTGGCAGTTTCCCAAACATCTTAAATTTACTATACTAGTAGGCTGTGGTTTTTATTATGTAAATGATATATGATCTGGGTTTCCTGTATAATAAAAATAAATTTAGAATTTTCACAAGTCTTATGATGATGCTAATGCAGAATATATTTCAGGACTATAATATATGAAACCACATTCTCATCTATCAATACAAAGATATATTAATATGGTTATCTGGAGCATACATGAATGTAGTGCAGCAGTGACATAAGTGCAAACAAATCTGAAACATATGTGATGGCTGTGTGTGTACTTGAACAATACAAACAAATAATGAATAAATATAAGATTTGCTTAACCTCTCCATTGTGGTTAAGAACTGTTCTTGCCATTATTTTAATTTTTAATATCTTTGGTAGATAAATAAAATGCCTTTGCCATGCAAATAATACTTTTTGTGAGAAATCCAACATAAAGTACAAATACAAAAATAAAAATAAGGTAAATTTAAATATTTACATTTTAAAAATGAGAATATTAAAATAAATCACTATATCTTTTGGACAACTAAGGAAAAAAAAAGCAAAGAATACATGCTTGTCAAATATGCAGTAGAAATAAATAATTTAGGTGAAAATGGATGACTAGATATAACAAAGAGACGACCAAATAATGAAAGGCTAAAGGGTGGTTGTTACATCTGATGTACTTCATTGTATATTGTAAGTAATTGCTATCCATAAAAATTCCATGGCTTCTGTATAAGAAAAAGAGACAATTTGACAGGCAACACTAGTACTAAGCGACAGCAAGTACAAATCCTTGGCAACTGTCATTATCCTGCTGTTGAATTCATATCCCGAACTGTGTGATAACTTTGACCTGTGTAGCAGTTACTGAACCAATGTCTGTTAAAGTAACTGTATTTTTCACTTATGGAAAAACAAATAAGCCTTGTGCAGATTTATGGCTTAGAAAACTATGGACTATTTTCTTTAATATATTGTTTTCTATTTAAAGAAGAAATACGGAGATGTGTGCTTTAGTTAGACAATGGTAATTAAAAAATTTCACTAGAACAATAGAATAAAAATTTTGATCTGATGTGGTTAACAACGTCAGCGTGTAGAACTAACTGAAAATAAAAGTTCCTTTTGTAATAATTAAAAAATACTTCAGTTGTTTGGCCATGAATAAACAGCAGTTTAATTGCTTTTACATGGGGAAAAAAGTAGCTGGAGTTCTTTAGGTTTTTAAACTTCTTTTTTTGTTTAAACCTCTGCTTCCAAAATTTCTCTCTCTATGTCTCTATCTGAGCATCTTTAATTGTGCCATAAAAATAGGATCACAACATCTTGGTGTTAGCAGTTTGCAAAATTTACCAGTGACTACAGAGAAATTTTGCTTTAATATGAAATACCAAGTTGGTTTTCCTTAGTAGTGAGCACCAATCGAAACTGACTCTTTTATGAGGTTTCCACATATTAATAATTTCATTTTATGGTGTTTAATTTCTGGAAGGATGGGCACCAGGTTTTGCCTAAATGTGGGTTTTCTCCAAGTATAAAATAGTTCAGCAGTGCAAGAATAAGCTTAAAACCACCTCAGATAAAGAATTGAAGTGTATGCACAAGGACTCTAAGGTTTACATACACTGTATAAATAGTTGTTATGATGGTGAAAAAAAATAAATCTAGAAAGTCCTACAAGTACTGGGGATCAAGAATAGAAGTAGTCCTGTAGGTATTTCCCTGTACAGTGTAATTTAGTGACGGCAGGTTTTGTAGGTACTATAGTTGAAAAACAGTAGCTCTTTACTGCATTGGACCACTTAGACCACATAATAGTTTACTTGTCATGTAAATGCAATAATTTCTAGTTCTTACTAACAGGTCTGCTAATATTTCATCAAAAGAGTTAATTAATAGCAAGTAAGGATGTTATCTGCTAAAGAAGGAAGTTATCTACAGCATAAATAATGGCAATTAATAGATTTTTATTGTATAAAGATATTAGTTTCTGGTTTTATAGTTTCTTGAAGTGGGTACAAAATAGTCTTTTTGAAAAAAAGAATATTTACAGAAAATAATGTCCTCTTGCATCACTAATCAGAATTCACAACTCAGCACAATGTTTTCAGACTCATAACACTCATAACTCATAATAAGAGTTTTCATTAATTGAACTCCAATATTTAGTATCGCTGGGTTAGTATATTAATTTAAGGAATTCCTACTGCAATCCATGGGACAAATGTTGAAGTTCACGTTTGTTGTGACATAATTTTTGTTATCTATAATGGTAATATTCTGACATTTAGGAATTAAAATCTTAATCAAGAATATTAAAGAAGAATGAGGGCTTTATCTCATTCAGTTTCTTTCTTGCTTCTCTTTGATTTTTGCTACTGCTGTTGGCACAGCTACACCAGTGCGGATTTGAATTTTCCAAAGACTGGATAAAATCAGAAAATCAGCAATCTTCATATGGCTTTAATATTCCATGTAGACTTTGGCCTGTGGTATGAAGCAATATTGGGCCATTAATAGTAGTCTCAGGCTGAAAATTGGAGACTTTTGTTTTCATCATTTTTTGTGTTTTTATGCAACTAAAATATTTATTTAAGCTTTGTGAGATGTTTATTTTGTATGAAGCAAGGCTAGTACAGACCCTGTGCCTAGTGCAGTGTAGTATAGTTGAAATACCTACCATACTTCACTATAATCCTGTCCTAGAGCACTTCATACAATTCCCATCCTGATCCTAGCTTTTGCAGATTGAATTAAATTCAGAAATAAGTTTGAAGTTTGCAGAAATAAGAATCAGGATGAAACTATTAACACAGTTTGATAAGGTGTTTTCCAACTTTAAGTTGTTGGCTTTTCTGAACTTTGTCCAGTCAATCAGTACTAATTTAAAGCAGTTAAAAGTCCAGAGCAAAAGATAAAATTTGAACTATATTTATTATATTTCTGTTTCAGAAAATGTTTCCCTTGATATGCATAAGTAACTGCCAAAGATATTGAAGGGAAGAAAGGCTCTATACAACTTCTGTTTGCCCATAACATTCGCCTGCAATCAGCAATGGTATCAAAAAGGTCAAGACTTCAAGATTGTTCTACAGATCAAACAAAATCAGTTCTGAGCTGTGATAGAGTATCAGAAGTATAGCCAGCTACAAATCAAGCAGTACAGACAATTTCTGTCTTATATCACCATCTGAGAGAAACAGACCTGAAAGTGTTCCCACAGGTCAACTAAGGTAATCAAAGCTCTTCACTCTTGCTTTTAATCGTGACTGCTGCAGTTCAGTTAGTTTGTAATGTTGGTATTCTAAAACAGTCCTTGTTAATTTTTGTTAAGATTTCTCGCCCTAGCAATTTCTCGGAGGATATACTTTTTAAAACCATATTGATTCGTCAAATATTTCTGAAAGACAAAAAAAGTGACAAAAAACCTGCCATCCCAGTGTGATGAGGTGTGTTAAATGATGAGATCTCCTCATGAAAACTTTTTGTTGGTAATGAAATTTCTTTTGAGTAGGAAAATTATTGTAAACTGAAGCAAACTAGAGGATTATAGTTTTCGTATTGCCTCCTCATTTATGTTCCAACATGACATCAAATAGAATACAAATGTCTCTAAACTTATTTTTTTTCTAAATGTTTTCTGCAAGTTCATTACCCCAAACCATTAAAGTATTTGGAATCACTAATTTTGTATGATAAGCCATGTATTTTAATATACTTGTCCCTTGGTGTACAAAAGATTTAAACTATAGAACCAAAAAGAAAATTTATAATTTTTAGTGTGGGCACATTCAAACTTGCTTGTTTATATGGTTTAGTACTCATTACTGAAGTATCTACACTGGTTTAATAGCATGACTTGCATTAGAAATAGTAAAAAGAGGACAAAACCCCTAGGATTCTTATGTGGTCATTTTGTTATTGAAGAAATGTGGAAACTATAAAGTATGTGAATTACCTACATGCCATTATGGATTAAGTGAAGTATCAGTTCAGTGCTAATAGAAATGACTGAAAAAAAATTCCAATTTTTTCCATGGAACAGAAATAAATTCTTAGGCTTTAAACCAGTTTTGAGTTCTGTATGGGAACCTTTTGTTGCAGCCCAGGATGGAGACTGTATGTCACAAATGTTCTTGCTGAAGTATGACATTTTGTCCTAAATTTGCTTTTCCCCTCTTCTTTTTTTTTGTTCTATTATTTTTAAAAATAGTCTTTCTGGGGTATTATTTGTAAGTTTTTTGTGGTATAAGCATTTAAAATATTATTATGATGTTTTAAAATTGAGTCTTAATTTAATTTTATTCTGGCAGCTGCATTGAATATGTTTTGCTATCTGGGAAACAGAAACAATTAACAATAAACCCCACTCTGCAGTCACTGTTCATGCATAATTGCTGTCAATTTGATTGAAATTTTGCCTGAGAAAAGACCGTCATCAGTTCTTACTTTTTAACTAGAAGCAATAACCTACATACTATGCACTGAAAGTACTTTATAATTTTTCTCAGAATCACTGAATTTTTTCCATATTTATTTATTCTGATAGGTTTTGAAAAAATGCTTTTAAAATTAAGTGCTTTATTTTCTTCTGATTTCATAAAAGGACTTCAAATTGGAGTTAAGCAATGACTTTCTCAGTATTCTAGAAGTTTGAATAAACTCATTTGGGAGTAGATTAAGTCTATTTTGCTTGTAACAGCCTAATTTCTGTGTATTTGCCATGTTTATAACTTAGCTGCTGCAAACTAAATTCCTACATTGTCAAGAATTTTAATAACCCTGTGTTCAAATTGTCTTTTCATACAACTAATAGAAAAGGTATGTTTTGTTTTGTTTTTTAGATTTGTTTTTTTTTTTTTTTTTTAAGGCAAATATCTTTGATTGTTTCTTTATTATCCAAAACTGTGCTTTTTTGGATAGAATTAACTGTACTCTGTTACAAAACTCTGTCACGTCCAGAGGGTAGTTGAAGTATCCAAAATTATTAAACTGCAGCCAAGTGTAATCAAATTCATGGCTTACAAAAATGACACAAGGAAGATCTTTTGTGAAGTTTCTGGGTCTTTAATAAAACCAGTAACATCTAATAAAAGTTTCCTGAAAGTTTATTTGTAGGTTTTTGTTCAAACTCTGATGTATATTTTTTTTTTCCTTAAAAATAAATAATTTAAAAATAAAAGTATCTAACTTTTCATCCTCTGTACACTATTCCTGAAATGTGTGACTTGTTAAAAATTCTTGTAAACACTATATGAATTAATTTACAGCATTATATGCAATATTATTTGATATTGAAAGACAAGAGTACAATACTTCCAAAGCAATCTTTTTAGGATTATGTGTTTTTCTCATCCTACGATTTCTAGCAGTAACAACATAAATTATATGACTTGCAGTGGAGTCTCTATCTGGATTTTTTATTTTATTTTTTCTGACTAAGTATTGATCATAAAATAAATATGTTTGTAATCAGTATTCCTTACCTCTTGCATTCATTTAGCTGCTGGAGGAGTAATTTGAAAAGCTGAATCTGAACATGGCTGCACAATGAGTGTTCTTGGCAGACGGCACTGAAGCACTAGAACCTAAAGACATACCCCATGATGCCGACGTTTATATTTCAACTGGAGAGACCTTTTTATATCCATTCAAAAAAATAAAAGGTAAAAAAATAGAAACAAAGCTGAGAACCCCTAACAAATGGCTTAAGGGGTGCAATTAAAAATTATTTTCATCCTGTCTTTTTGCATGGTTTAACAAAACTAATGTTTACTCATTTACAGCTCAGTAAGAGGATAATGTGCTTAATGAAAGAAAAATCTACTGACAGCCACGTTTATTGCCCTTCATTAGCATTGGTACTTAATTTAATATAGATCTGAATAGACATTAGGGAGCCTGCAGGAGGTTAAATGGTGAAAATGTAAAGAGATTATTGAATTTACTGTTTATTTTCAGTGACATCAAATAGACATAATTAATTAGGCTTATTCCACTAGCAAAAATAATCCAGAATGCAACATTGGACTCATTAATGTCACTGCTTAACATTTTTTGAAATTCAATACAGCAATATAGAATATCTACTTTACTACACTTTATTCATTTTAGATTGTTTGGTAAAGCCATTATTAAAATTTTTCTTCTTTCCTTCTCAGCCATTTACAAAACTGATAATTATGTTTCACTTTTTACAAATGGGAAAAACATTTTCTGAATTCTTTACAGTTCAGATGTAGATGTTAATGTTTCTCTCTCTCATATTTTAAGATCACGAAGTACCTTGTGAGATTTCTGCAGCAAATTTCTAGCAATGCTTTATAACATCAACTTAGGTAGGATCCAGGATCAAATTCAAGATACCAATTGCATATTCTATTAAAGTATTAATTCAACCAACATTTGTGATAAGTTTTAATTGATGTAAGATAACGTATTATAAAAACCAAAATTATTATTAGGATAATGTATGTATAAGTAGGAATCTACAATTCCAATGAGAAATGCAAATAAGATAAATTTCTGAACGTTCTGTGAATTATTCTATTTTGTATAATCTTGTAGTAGTAAAATGTGTGATATCTTTCTTAGAAAGTTAGGGACAGAAAAAAGCAAGGGTAAAGACAAATGCAACTAGTGAGCATATTTTATCTGTATATATGATGTATATATTTTATATATAGATTTATTTGCACTTCGGGGCATATTTTTTTTCTCATATACTTTCTTTAGAAACCTTTGGGTTTATTTTTCTGCATAGTTTTTAAATAGCATGGCTTATTTTAGGAAGGATTAGGAAAGATACTTCAGCGTTAAATCTTTTGTTAAGAATTTTGAAATACTGAGTCTTTCCCTAATTCTTTTACAGATTGATATTACTTAGTAACTATACATTTCAAGAAGATATCTATATAGTGTTTGTTATTGGTTATTTGCCTAAGAAAATGACTACAACATAGCTCACTGTACACATAAAGATCGAATATTTATTAGTAGACCCTTTATGATGTAAGTCCCCTTAAAGGGGGATTTTAAAGGTTTGTTTGCATATTTATGGAGATATTAATAAATGAAACTTATGTTAGTAAGCCCATGTTTTGCATAATTAATTTTATATATGATAAACTGTTGGTGATAACATGAAAATTATTTTGACTACAATACAGGTGATCTATTAACTAGAATGTAATGAATGGCCTGTGCATTCAGTAAAATCTACAGATCTTCATATGTGTTCTTGCAAACCCATATGATAAAACTGCTGTTTGTACTGTATGAATCATTTACACAGTCATGCTATTGCAGTATTTTTATATGGGTACTGCCATAATTTGTAACAAAGTCTTCGCTAGTACTCTTATTACAGCTTCTTCATGCGTATGACTTGAGTGTTATGATAGATTTTCAAATTCATTCAGCGAGTCTTTTCTTTCTCTCATTTTCCTCTTGCAAGCCAAGTTCAAAACAAAAACTTCTGTGCTTTGTCTGCATATCTTTGGCTGTGTTTCATTGTGACATGCACTGCTGTTCTTTTAGCACCAAAATGTTGGCACACATTACTGAAAATTTCACACCATCTCTTGCTGGATCAGCAAGCTTAACCTACCAAAATCTGGTGTTGTTGAATGGTTTTTGACTGATAATCAATCTTTTTGCTGCTCGACAGTTGTTGCTGGGACACAGACTAGAGCAGGTGGCAGATGTGCCTTGTCTTTTGAGAAAAGAAAGAGTAGGTGAGCTTGGGCACAGAGTAACATATTGTGTGTCCATTAAAAGGGTAAGTATAACAGGGAAGAGTCACTGCTGTAAGTAGAAAAGCCACCAATACCAGAAAATAGGCCTTTTTACACTACTGTTTACAAGTTTAATAGAACTGGGAAATGACATTTAATAGCGTAGAATTCCTTCTGCTTGAAAATCAGAACTGATGTTAAAAACACTCATAAATTCTCTGTATAAATCAACACAATACTTTTTTTGCTTATTTTTTTATTTATACATAGCATGAATGACAATGTACACATTTAAAAAAAATTACAATGTATTGAAGTTAGGTTTTAGAGATGTATAAAGATACAGAGATAGACAGTACGTATTTTGTATTTTCTTTCTCTAGCCCAAGACTGGGAAGAGAGCATAAAATGGTATGACTTGTCAGTATAAACATACTGATTGCTGCATTTGAGTCCTTAACACATAGATAATGAGGTCAGATGTCGATAGCAAATCTTTTTTGCATTGGCAGTGGAAGATCGGTTTTATACTGTAAAGCCCGAGCCCTGTAAATACATACACTTGACCCCACAGAAATCAGAGACTTTTTACATATGTAATTACACATAAATACTTGTAAGATCATTAACACATAGATAATGATGTCAGATGTCAGTAGCAAATCTTTTTTTTTGCATTGGCAATGGAAGATCAGTTTTATACTGTAAAGCCCCAGCCCTGTAAATACATGCACATGACCCCACGGAAATCAGAGACTTTTTACATATGTAATTACACATAAATACTTGTAAGATCAGCACTTTTGTGGAAATCTATATTACAAGTACTGTATAAATCACAAAGTTTGTCGAAACTGCATGAAATATCAGTGGTGCTGATGTGTTAATTTTTATTTATTCCCTCTCATCTTTCTGATATAATAAGATTTAAATTGAGATTTGGATAAAGTGAATAAGGATTCAAGTATAAGTTGACAGATTGCATGATCTGGGATAAAAGTTGAAAGCCATTGTTTAATTAATTTATTTAAATATTTCTAATAAATATATGTGACATCTGTTATAAAGTGCCACTCCGACAGAAGTTTAGCAAACAAAAATGTATCAAGTCTCAAGTATTAGGAAACATACTTTGGGTGAACTATTATGGTACAGAACATTTGCAGAACTGTTCCCAGAAATTAATGTTCTGTAGTAGGTTGTGCTTCCATGTAATTTCGGGATGGTCAGTGGCCGTATTTAATTAATTGTTCATTGGAAATATGTGGGAGATCACATACTTCAGTGCTTGCTTGCAGATACTTGCAAAATATGCTGGATGTTCTTATTTATTATTTTTATACTTCGTGTTTCTCCTATCAGCATTTATGGCACCCTCTCTAGCTGTTTACAGTTGAATTTCAGATGTCTCCAGTGTACTTCTTCATTTTTTCTTCATTAACTACAAATTTCTTAAACTAATGGTAATTTCTTTCAATTGAATTTAATTCCAGTGACATTCACAATGTTGCCTAATAAAAAAACCCAATTGACTATCACTTCTTCATAAAAAATGGTGTGCATTTAATCAATCATGCTAATGTGGAAAATATGGCTTCTTCTAAAGTTCATCTCTGTTCAATAAGTTTTCAGTTTCTGCGTTTGCCATTTACCTTGATCTTCCTTCAGAATTACTAAGTTGGAAATAAAGGAGTTTTAACTGATCAATCAATTGTGGTCTTAGACTGCTATCCAAAACTGATTATGCTGAGGTGTAATTCACTGTACTACTGATAGTAACATCAGTGATTTCTTCAGGAGCCTTCAGAGGAGTGAAGCTAAGCATTTTTATGTAATATATGTGTTACTAGAGCTCTACCGCCTCTAATGGGAAGAAAGATGTCTAGCTCACATATAGATAATGTTCGAGTTGACACCTAATTTAGCTGTGCTGATCTTATACCGTATCACTTCCTAGAGACAGCATTTTTTCTGCAATCCTCTGGCCAATATGCTGTGTACATATATGTTTTGTAAGTCATACTGACAAGAATTCTTTGCATGGTCCACTTTGCTGATCATATAGGTGCTTCATCTGATGAATACATCTCATTATCTGGGTACAGAGTGTTGTTCATGACTCTCATGATGTGGATTGCTATAGTAAAGGAACACTAAATGTGGAAAGAGTACATAAATGTTCATTTTTTCCTACCTAGACAAAATGTTTTTAGTCTTTCATTTATAGTTACATTTGTAGGATGTGCTTCCAGTAAAACTAAAAATTTTGAGTAAGAGTTTGTGTCCTTCAAGGCAACTAGAAAGAGTAATCCATGTTTAGTGTTCTTAATGCTGTATTTCAGGTTTGTATTTAAATGAAAAAGTAAAGATTTTTTTTAATGTTGCTTAATAACATTTAGCTAACATGATCTTCAAAATTAAGTTATTTAACAAGAAACATTCCAATTAACAATAATCTGTGTGAATACATTTAAAATAGGACATCTTTTCTACAAGGAATAAGTGTCAGTGAAATGATGGATTCTTACCATTCTAACTTTTGACTGATTTGGAAATGTTTCAATTCCAAGCAGCATTCTATATAGGGTTTTTTCTTATCAATGCATGAAATTTAAAGTCAAATTTTATTTTTCAGAAAAAAAATGCATCTCCTCTATGAATTTGAAAGGAATGCAAATTTTCTTGTAATTACTACAAGTTATTTCAATGTATTTGTACTGCAATTCTTGTCTTAAAAAGGAATATGCTAAAAAATTCATAACATATGCAGAAATATATATCTTATGAGCGTGTTAATCTTAAAACGTAGGTTGAAGATCTCAGGTTATACAACAGAGATTTGTTGTAACTATAGAAATTTCTTTTTGAATCATCATATTTCAAAGCAGAATTGAATACTTTGAAAATAGCTTGATCATATCCAGAAAGTTAGAATGACAAAACCTGGTCTTTGAGAGGGATAACAGTGAAATCTAGACTATATTTTGTTTTAAGGGTTTCTGTCAGAAAATGAATTTTATTATTTTATTATGGATAATTTAGATACAAATTATTCTTGCAGCACCTTCCTATTATGAAATCTGAAATATACCCGTTTCTGAGGTATTTTGGAACCCTTCGCAATATTGAAGTCTCCATTCTAGCTACTCAATGGTGTTGGAGTCTTTAGTGTTCTCATAGCAGTAAGTGCCCACCTTCAATATACTGTATCTTTTCCTCCTTTAGATTTCTTCCTTCACAAACGCTACTACTTTGTTTGGCACTGAAAGCAAAGGCAAATATAGAGTTCCCTCAAGAGCTTCCACAGCAGATTTTGATAAACGTTTCTTCCAGACAACATATATGGTTTCTTATTGATGGCACAATAACTGTCACAAATGCATGCTGTCAGACTTCAACTTTTTTTTCTTGGTCTTAGGCTTCACTGTCCTGTCCATTAATTTTGGTAGTTAAAGAAATATGAGAAAACTTTGCGGTATACTTGAGCTTGATGAAGTTGGTGGTTTGTAAAGACATTTTCTGCCATGACAGATTGACCAGATGCTTGATTTCTGTGCAACCAATAGATTTTATGGAATAAGAGATGACAGCTTAGCTAGAAATTAAAAATTTTTGAGACGTCCTTACGTGTATGAAGAACCAGGAGTTGTAAGAAAGTTTTGTCTATACCTTTCACATGACAACAGAATCTTAGCCTATCAAACCTTTGTCTTAGTTCCTTTATTTGCACTAAGAAGGAGTGTTCTTCAAGAAATGCAAAACATTATATGTATCCCCACTAACCTGTAGATTACAGTAAGAATGTTTCAAAATATTTTGTAATTACATCTCTGATACCTCATGTAAAAAACCCAAAACAAAAATTGATTACCAGCTGTGTGTAATACAGAAATTCATCCCAATCTGGAGTAAGACAACAGTCTTTCAACCATTATCCTTCTAGATACGGTGAACATAAGTTCTGGAGAAAAAAATTGAGAGGGATGGGGAAGATAAATGTAGAGCACTGGTGACTTAGAGGTGTTCTGTCTCTTCTCTCTGTCAAATGGAAGAAAACTGCATTGTAAACTCTCAACCCATTATTTGAATTTTGGGCTGAGAGCCAAAAAGCCAAAGTCTTAACCTTTCACCCTTCACCCAGACAATATTTTTTATCATAGTGCATGGCTGCTGCAGTCTCTTCCAGGCTCATCTTATTTACTCTGTTTTGCATTTATACCTGTTTAATTCCCCAAATAATTTCAGGTTACTTGAGTGTAGGGAAGAATTCATATGAAATGACATGAGCAAATGTTAGTTATTTCTTTTAAACTGTGATGGCAGGTTTTTCATTTCTTGAGACAATTGTTTCTGGACTGCTCAAGTATAATCATGGAAATTTTTTCTTAATTTTTAGTATTGATTCTCTGTTTTGTTAGACTCAAATTAGAAATTTTAATTGCTAATAATTTACATATTTTCATTTGTTTCCTAAAGGAAAATGTAACTTCATTTTTTAAAAGGAAATATAATTTTTGCAAATTCTGGCTTTCACATTCCTGTCACATTAAACATAGTGTAAAACATTGGTCATTCCCTGATGAACCTAAATTTCTGTATTTTGTAAAGAGCATATAGAATTCTTTTGAGAATCTGGGGATCTTCTTTAGTTTAAATGGAAACTAATATCATGACCTATTTTTCTGAAGAGTTCATAGAAAAGTTCAGGGGATGAAATATCTTGATTGGCAGAGAAGATGGGACATTTGTAATTTTAATCAAATTTAGAATTAAGACATACTTCAAATAATATGTCAGACTAGTGTTAGTGAGTTTAAAATCTAATGACAACTGCTGTCATTATTAGTTAAATATAGCCACTGTGCCTGTGGCAATAAATGATGACACTTCATAACACGCAGAAACAAAAAACTCTCAAGTATTTAAAGAAAAGGGAGTGACTGTAAACTTAGTTAAACACAGGAATGTGACCTGGGTGTAATGTTTCCCAAATACAGAGGCATCTGTAATTTGAACAGAGAACATAATTGAATGCAACATTATTTGTTGTTGCTACTACAGTGTTTAAGTTATAGGAAACTTGATCTTTCTTCTTATTTCATAAATATATATCAGGGAATTTCATATTTAGTATATTCATGTCTCACTGTTCTGTACTCTTTTGGATTCATGAGGCTGTGAAGGTGTTTGAAGCATTGGCTGATATTTATTTCTATCAAGGTGAGAAAAGGGAAAGAAGCTAAAGCTAGATATGTCAGAGTACATGTGCATAATATATAGCATACAATATCAGTATTTGTAATAATATATGCTGGTCCCTTTAAACCTGTAAGTTTACTCCTTTTTATTATCATTTGATGAAAGTTTTGTTCAGCTCTGTAAATCTTGTTTCAGCAATGACAGTATAAAGCAATTGTGTATGAAGGGGATAGGTGTTGACTGAATACGAAAACTGAATTTTGAACCAAGTTCACTGTTACAGGAAATGGGTGTAACATCCAAACCACAGTTGTGAACAGTAAAGTCAGTACTTAGATAGGGAATGTTACTTCCACTTAGGCAATATATTCTTCTTATCCAAAGTTCCATCTCAATAATATCAATTTGCTGATTTAATCTTCACTTTCTATACCAAATTATTGACTTCTGTTGCTTGTCTTGTTTATATAATTCCAGCACTAACATTGGGCATAATATGAAACATTTATATTAAAAAATTGTGGTAAATTCTGGCATAAAAATATGTACTGTGTATAACACCCTAGGTTAATATTTGTACATTTGCTGTATATAGCACTTAGTTTTAACTTAGTGGTTAACAAATTAAGGTACATTATGTTTGTACAACTATCTGGTACACAGTGGCACATTACTGAGAATCACAGAATAGTTTGCCTTGGACAGGACCTCTGCAGATCATCTAGCCTAATCTCTTCAAATAGAGGTAAATTCCAAGGTAGGGCAGGCTGCTTGGACCATTGTCTAATCAGGTGTTGAAAATTTCCAAAGATGGACGTTCTGCAGCCTCTCAGGGCAAACCATTCTTGCAATTATTTTTTGGTTACATTTAGTTGAATTTTTCCCTGCCGTAGCTGTGACTGTTTCCTAATGTGCTTTTACTGTGCTGCTTCAAGAAATCTCTCCTACAACTGTTGAACTACAGGTAGATAAAGATTGTGGTTAGGCCTCCTCTCAGCTACTTTCTTTATGGGATCTCTTAACCTCTCCTTTTACAAAATGATGCTGCATTTTGTTCCCAACAGAAAGTGAACAAAATCCTCTTGTGTTGTAGTAATAATAGAAGGTCCCTGTAAGATGGTCTGAGTATTTAAGCAATACAAGAAGGACTTACATGTCAAACAGCCTGCACAGTCTAATAGCAACAGGACAGAAACCTCAGTCCATCCTGCATACTGGAGTGTGCAAACCCTCTTCTGGAAACTGTGAAATATGGAACTAAGAATGTCAGATTGAGAAGATTATAGAATTTGATCTACCTCTGCCCAGGAGATATAAACAGTTGGCCACTTCTAGAAGTGAGACTTTACCACCATTCTTCAGGTTCTTTTTTAAATGATCATGTTTTACTCTGTGATAACAGAGTGTTTGTCTCTGCCCTTCTTATATCTGAAGTACCTTCTCAACGAGAGAATTTTGCTTTGGAGATTCATGGTGTGTGAGCACTGAAAAAATTGATAACTGACAAACTTCTCAAATCAAGTAAGATCATGGTTGCTTAAGCATTCACAGCAACATCAAACTACAGACAATTTCAGGTGGCAAGAGTAATTTATTGTTGAAAATAAGGGAACACAAGTGCCTGATTTTGTGCCTACGCTGCTCTGAAGTGGCAGAAGTACCTTCATTACCATGTACTGCCTGCCCTCCATGCACATAACAACCTAATTGACATCTTGTTCAGTTAATGCTGAGAACAAATAGTCATACTTTGCATTTTTGCCCATGCAGATTCCTAGAGGACTTATTCCTATTGTGCTTGAAGCTTCCTTGAAGGTTTATAGTATAGAGTACAGACAAGCTTGACCTTCAGAGAAATTCTCCAGCCAGCCTTAAGGGGTACTGTGGATGTAACCTTAAAGGGTGGGCAAAATTTTTCTTTATCACATTCTTTGGCTTAGGCAGCTATAATCTTCCTAAATTCGCCTTTAGGCATCTACTTGCTCTTATCATTCAATGCCAAGCAATCTCTAAGTTCACCTTGTGTCATCTTGCATTATAATCTAAATCAGCTTCCAGTTCTTTTCTAAGTACCACTCTGCTCAGGAGAAAACCAAACTACATAGTGTACTTAAACTGAAAAACATCCTTTTGCTGTTGTATGACAGCCAACATGTAATACTTGCTTATATGGGAAATAGCACATAATGTATGTCCAACAACTGTATAAATACCCTACCAAACTATATCACGGCATGGACTTAGACTAGATTTGCCAATTCATGCTATAGCCCCTTGTTCCAAGGCTGAACCACCTTCTGCAACTTCTCTGTAAACAAACCATTTTCATAGATTTCCAAATGACAGCCCATCTTTTTATTCAGTGGTGTTGCTTAGCTGAGATTTTAAGATCTAGTTTTCAATAGTAGAGATTTTTCTTAACCAGTAGTTAAACTTTATTACAAGATCACTGTTTTCCAGTGATCGTAAGTGGAATTCATGGATCAGGCATGCGAAGGTGTGATTCAAGATAGGCTGTTCAAAAGACTTTTGAGATGAATCTTTCTCATTACCACAGTCTCATACGACTTGGAACCTGTATTGATGGATCTATCAAGAGATAGTTAAGCCATTACATATGCTGAATGGGCAGGGTGTGTTACACAGTTGACCAAAATAATACTTTTACACAAATGGGAATTATTAAAGTAAAGAATAATGTCCATAAGGAAAATGTCTTCATAGACATTTGTTGTTCATGAAGTTAAAAGTAGCTTTTCTGTATGGATAAGTGGTTGATATTTGACCATGTCCTTTCAGATAGATTATTTCAAGCACTCTGTGAGATCCTGGACAACTTTTCCAGGGTCCCATTTCTAAAATGGATTCAGTGAAACTTTCTTGCTTTCTAAATGAATAATAAATTAATAATAGCAAACCTTCACTGACTGTGAAAGACATGGAGTTAATGCTGTTCAGTGAAGTCTCCCTCATTTCCGAACCTAGCATTGTTACTTTTACAAGTAGCAGAAAGAGCTCCGGAGAAGGGAACAGGAAGATGAAGCTACCCCTATGTTAGTAAGTTGTACAGCACCAGAATAACAGACCTGTGTAATGAGGAAGCTAGTACAAAGGAACTCAATGTCCACGTTTTAAGAGATTTTACTCTGGATTAGCTCTAGTCTGTGTAGTGTGTTTATGGGAGGGCATTAGGTATACCTCAGGAGCATGTACAATGGTTTGTTTTCATCTGGAGGACATCAGTTTGCATGCTTCAGAACTGCTCTGCAATATGAATAAAAACACATTAAGTGGAAACTGAATTGAAGGTTTTATTTAAACTAAACACTAGTGTAGATGCATCCTTGTGAAAGAAAACGAACCACAATTTTTCAAATATAAATTTGAAATTCACCTATATATCAAGATGTAAATTCAGTTACAAAATGACACCTACTAGATTAATAGATTTATAAATTCACTTTCTCAATCCTGGTAACTCTATTTACTGTAGCTTTACTGAATTCAGTAAGGTTAGCTAATTTACATTCACTGAGAATCTAATGTATTGACTTTAGAATCCACTGTGAAGTTCTATAGGTTGACAGTCACTGAAGATACTTAATTGGGAAAGTAAACCAATTTAATGAGAGGTGGTTGATCTTTTGTTGGGTTTTGGTTTTTTTTTTCCTCAAATTGATTATCAATATCAATGTTGATGACAAGATAAATTATTTTGCCCTGTAATTTTAAATCAATATGAAAATCTCAGTCACTTGCACTTTAGCAGGTTTAGAGACATATCTATTAATGTAATCAACACATGCTTTATATTTCATAGTAAAGAAGCCTTGTGATATAAAGATTTGTGAATTGAAACCAATTTTGTAAAAGAACTGCCATGCATGTAACGTAATCCAACTGTAATAATAGCAGTACAAGGCTTACATTTTTGAAATTATGTGTATAGACACATTCCATTAACACTAGTGGCAGTTACAAGGCTAAGGATCAAATTTTTAACTGAGTTAATCCTCTAACTCCCACTGATTTTTAGTGATCTTAGATTACTACATAATTTTTGAAGGCCTTCAGCCCCTAAGTTTTTAAATATATCTAACTCAGATAGGTATGTTTAGTGGCACAGTTTTCATCTGTAGCTGGATAGCTACCTTTTATATTTCTGCATGCAATGTACAACAATTTTCTTTGAAGATATAATTGTAAGTGCATTTTGTGCAAAGCAGTACATGATGTAGAGGTCATTTTCTAGTGTTTGGGAAAAGAAAAAACCTAACAGCTGAAGTGAAATAAAAATGTCTTTTATATCATACAGTGTCAGACATGTAACTCAAACAATATAAAAAAGGTTCAGGCTTAATTTTCCTGAAGCAGAAGAAATGAAAGGCATTTCATTTTTGTAGGTGAGAAGTGAAATGTTTCTCTCTGCTCACTGATAGAGGCATGCTAAGGTGAATTTTAATTATGACTAAATTGTGGTATTACTCTTTCATACCCTGAACATCTGTTCCCTTCAGGAATGATGATTTATGCAGGCTATCACTGCAGACAGCTTGCTACAGCTTATGTCACGGTTAGTAGGAAGCTGGTGGTAGTATTTCAGAAAATACCAGCATCTAAGTGGAGACAGGCCAGTGTGTAATTTTAAGGTAATAGGGAAAGGGGGCCTATGATGTGTCTGATTTTAATTTTGAAGCCAAATATTGACTTTACTTATTTACTTGTTTTCTTTTAGACCATCTGTCATTAATGAAGAAGGCATTTTGGACATGGTTCTGGTTCTTCATAATGGTGTCAAGCAAAAGAAAACCAAGTCTGTAGAAAAATATTGAGGACACCTCAGACAGAATTTTACTGTTTAAGAACCACACATGGCGGGATAGCTATGAGACTACTGCATAACAAAATCAAATTGAAAAGGTAATGTTTATATATTAGCATGTTTGAATTAGACCAGCTCCAAAGTACCTTGCTATGCAGTTTTATTGATTTTGTATAACTATAGCTTATTCTCAAAAAAAATTAAAAATTAAAAATTAAAAAATCCCTTAATTTAAAAACATGTTAGAATTTAACAAAACTGTGGTTATAAGTATGTTCAGCTTAGATAAGGGGAATTTACCTTTAGTGATTTCTCCCTGAAATCCCTCCTTTTCTTTAATCTGCCTGTCTACCTAGTTAGCCACCTTGCTTCTGATTATGCCTCTTCCTTCTCCTCATTTTGTGTGTGCTAACAGTGTGCTATCTGAGGATTTATTACGAAGGAATATTATTTCTAAGATTATCTGAAGCATGGGTTATATGTTTGAAAATACGGTCAGTTTTTATCAGGTTAGATATTTAATTATAAATATTCAGTAGTTAAAATATTTGTCTTAAAAGATATAACATTGTCACCACATAATAACATACCTTAAACCTTACAGTATATACACAAATCTTTTCTCCCATGTAAGGCATTTTGATAGTTTCTTGGCAAATCAGTAGGCTTTAGAACTGATGCGCTACTTTTCAGGTAACTCTAGAAGGATATATGTATTTTTTTCCAAAACAACTATGAAATACAGATTTTGTAGCAACTCATTTTTATTATTAAACTCTGATATATTAGAAGAAAGCTTCTAAAAATAAATTGTAAATATTTCTTAAACCTAGGACTGGTCCACAATATGTAATAGTTTGCAAACTATTTCCACTACATCTAAGGAATTTTGAATGCCTGCAATATTAGTGTTCAGCCCTTTATGAATTGTTTAGTCTGGGTTTTTTGAAGTCTGTAGGACAATTATAATTTTTTATTCACTGAAATAATATTTAGGAGAACTATATCTGTCTTAGTTAACAGAAGGTCATATGTCTGCCAGTTTTGTGATGCGATTATGTATCATCCCTTATTTTGTAATATAAAACTAGTTTTATTACTGTCAGCATTGGTGCTAATATATATCAAGAAATTGCATAAAAATGTGAAGAATAACACTTCTTAGAACCTTATGTATGACTAGAACATTCAGGATACTTTCAACATGATGAGGATAGTGAAAACATCCAGATCAAATTTGTCTATACATTGGAGAAAAAAAGTTCATCAGTAGTTTTTGAACATCGCACAAATACTGTAGTTTAATATCTTATTAACCAATCTTTTGGGTTTTTTTCCCCCACTGGTCTGTCTTGCCTTAGGCCATTAATTATTAAAGTAATATCCATGAGGCCATGGAGATATGTAGATAGTTTATAAAGGGTATCCAAAAGTGACTGCGGTTATAGTTTTGAGTGCATTTCAAGTCAATGTTTTTCAGTGCTGCTGAAAGAAGCCTCCACCACTTGTGTCCTGCTACTGTAGGACTTCTGCAGCTCCCTTGGCAGCACAAGGTGTTTGTTCCATTGTTAAATGAACCACAGAGGGAAAATTATATAGGCCAAAATTAAACCAGATAAAATTGTTAATTTTAATCTGGAATAGTTTCTGGAATCTGATTCACTGCACACCCACCTAAATAATTCTGCTGGAATAGCTAAATGGTCTTATAGGAGTGGAAAGGAAAAAATGGGTCTGGAACGGAAAAACTGTTGGGAAAATTCTAGTGTGCACATACTGTTCAGTGCATAGGAAGGAGAACTAAAGCCAAAAGAGAAGTTGTATGTTTATATACAATTCACATTTAAAATAGATTGAAACCCAGTGTCTCAGGTATTAATGCAACAGTAAGTATAAAATAGTCATATTTTAAGATATTCATAATGGTATTTTGTCCAGTCTACTGATTAAAAAACAAAACATATTTCTTGCTTATAAACTCAGAATGAAAACAAATTACTGTAAAAATTCAGTACATTGTCAGACTGGACTTTCATATTTTCTACTATCTGGTCTTTGAGTATATGTCTGAAGGAAAGTGGAAGAATAAGGGCAGCATATGGTACATATGGTGCATATGTTGATAATTTCTGAGCATGCTGCCCTCATCTGAGACAACCTCAGTCATGATGAAGTTAAATCACAAAGAATATATCAGAAGGATCAGAAGAAGTGCTTTTTTCTTGAATATAAATATTATTTATTATTTGAATGGGTCATTGTTCCTTCCATATTCAGATTTGTTCACTTAGCAGGATTTAAAAAGAAATCAGAATACTTTTTTTTCTATGTATAATAAGACAAATGCTCAGCAGATTGTTGCTACTGTATGAAAAGTGTGTTTTTTCTGTAATAAGTAACTATATGTTTTCAATATTTACCTATTAATAAAAAAGTGGGCCAGCAATGCAAAGAGTGATACAGATTTTCTTCATACTTTGTCTCTGCTTTCTTTATGAGCACTTTGAAAAAGACAGCTTAGGACATTCACCTGACTGACCTTAAACATGCATGATGGGTGACTAATGTAATTAGTACTTTCCTCTTGCTTTTTCTTTTCAACCATTCCATGAACAATGAACTCCGCCTGGACAAAAGTATTGCCATTTCTGTCATCAAAACTTATGTAACTTATGTGCTATCTATCTTAGACTTTTTTCAGGAGAGTGACAGGTAATTTCACTAGCATCATTTCAGTGAAAGTTTCTGCTTTAATCACACAACTCCTTTAGTGATGATTCACCTCTTTCATAAAACTTCATTCACTGAATAGTATTACACATTATAAAACCAGCTATTGTATATAGTTTCAAGTATTGTGATTTCTGTACAAAGTAGAGAAGTTAAGCTGAATATTCAATAACCAGATATTTTGAAGTATGTGTAGCAAGAAAACAGTATTTAAAGGGATGCTATTAGTAAATAAATGTTTTAAATTGACTGAGATATATGACTTTATGTAATTCAATCTGAAAACCTGATTCAGCATAAAATCATAATAATGGGAATTTCCTCTCTAATACAATACCTGTAAAGTGTGACTAGGAAAAATCAGAAATATCCTATCAGGTTGCCTATTCTGATACAGTAAGCTGAAACTATTATGTTTGGGGTGTATTCTAAACATTTGTAAAGGAGAGTTTCTATCTTTGCTAGCACAATAAAATTAATCAGAGTTAAACATTCATACTAATACAAAGCCATGTATTTATTTGTTTGTATTTGGTTTCAGTTTTAAACTAAGCGTTTTGGCATTTCCGAAGTTTAACATGTCTTTTTATTCAAAGCATCAAGATAGCGTATAGTCTGAATATGCACTTAGCAAGGGAGGTAGTAGGGAAAATCAAGCCCCTCTTCTGCAGCACCTAGTATAACATAAATGCGTGCTAGTAGGCCATATACTTTCTAATGCCAAGGAGTCTTTTGCTGAAGTCACTGAGTAACTTTTAAGATATTTGCACATTGTGTTGTTTTTCTACCATGAACATATATGGTCTACAAATCTGCACATTAACAATTTTGCAAAGCATAGAGATCTTTTTGTGTGGCTAAACTAATTAGAGTTGGTAACACTTTTCATTTTGTATCTTAGTCTGTCTATAAATTCTTTGAAGTAGAGCTTCCAGTTACATGTATGTGTACAGCATGTGATAGAAGTTGATTAATTTTTTGCAAGCATCTAAATGTTTCGTTTTCATTTCACACTATTTCAGTTGGAAAAAAAACACATAAAGTTTTGTCCTACCTGAAATTACGTTTTTTCAATTGTAACTTTGAATACTTGATTTCTTGCTTTTCTAATAAATTTCCATATATAGAATCCTGTATTTGCCAATGAGTATAGTCATTACTGGAAATCAAAGAATTGGCAGCTGTACAACCTGCGTTTTCTGTGAAGTATGGACTACATTTCAGGGGCATTTAGTCTCTAAGTGGTAAATATTCACTTTGTAGCTCTTTAGGACATTCATGCTATGGTTTGAACAGTTTAATATTTCTATAATTTTTCATCTTTTTTCAGTGATTGCAAATTTTGTTTTCTGCAAGTACTTGTTTAGTCTGAGAGCTTTAACTTACAGTTTCTGGGATAACACTCAGAGTTTATCTCTTCTACTCTTGTATACAGTCTATAAATAAGACATCATTCCAACTCTGTGGAAGAAGGCTAAGAATTCTTTGATGTTTCTTTCAGGACTGTTTTCTAACAGACAGCTATATCATTGTACTAGAAATGTAATTAGGCATTTAATTATATGTCTCTATGATTTTTTTTCTTTATTCTGAATTTCTCTGTTATTCAAACCAAAGATTTTTTAGTACAAGATTTTAAATTGATGAGATCAAGAGATTAAGACTTTAGAGGTAACTGTGCCTATAAATAAAAGAAATCAAAATCTTTGGGTTGTGTGCCTCAACAAATATATTTGTAAGTAGTCTGCTTATTTATCTTCTAGTCCTATCCACTTTCAGAAAAGCAAATCACATTTCATCCCAACTAGAAGTAGAGTTTTCAGGAGTTTTTGATCCTCCTCACAAGCCAGATAGCATTCCCTGGCCCCATTTTAGGAAGAATTAAGTCTCTCTTCATTATGCTAATTTTCTTGTTATTTCAAAATTTACATCTACTTTCAAAGTTATTAAAAAAAGATTCTTGATTATTAAAAAAAATACAGAAAATGGCCATGAAAAAATTCATAATAGAAAACCATGATATCCATGATCTAAATATTCCCCAAAACTGTCTGATGAGAAACTGGACTTAAATCCTGTTGACACATTTCAAAAAAGAGCTCACTGATATATTCAGAACTTTCTTACTCCATGTGATGATAATATTTTATCTCTTTGGTGGCATTTTCAATTTATGGTACTGATGACATCAGTGGCCATTGGATAGGAAGATATAGATTAATCCCTCGAGTGCCTCATTTTCTTTTAATCTTTATTTTTCTTTAATTTACTGTGTAACCACACTTTCAGCATTTCTATACAAGCATGTGTTACAACTAAAATATTTCCTTCAAACCCAGTATTTAATATAAATCAATCAGGATGAAACACTCAGCCTTGCCTTGATTGTCAATTACATGACCTAAGAATTAACCCAGGCTTTTCTTTTCTGCACCTCATTCTAACATTTAACTTCAGATTCAGCTTAACATATTTATCATCAGTTATGGAATTTAGCAGACACATCTTTTTTGACAGATTCAGGAGAAGTATATTGACCTTGGCTAGTGAAGTGTTTTTATTCTTAATCTGGTTAGTATCATAATTCTCAATTTAGAAGCCCTTCTCTTTGGTGTTTCTATCATTACTTTTCCCAGAGAGATAAAGAAGTTGCTCTATGCCTACTCTCTGGTACTGTTTGCTCCATATTATTTTTCTTCTTTTATATCTGTATTTCCTATTCTTAAGGAAGTATATTCATTAGTTTGTCAGGCCAGTAAGAATTGACATCAACAGTTGAAGCTAATTAATTGGTCTATTCAGACCAATTTAAAATAACAAAATATATAATAGTGTATGATATAATGTATAACGTGTAATACAAATTGTAAATAATATAATGTAATATAACAAAATGTAATATAATGGCCCCTTGTACATGCTTTATTCTGTTTAGTGTGGAAAGCACAGTATGAGTGGTGGAAACATAAAAAACGGGGGAGGGGAGTAAGGAAAATGGATTCTGATTCTTCTCAGTAGTATTTGACGAATGGCTAAGAAGGAGTGGGCACAAATTGAAGTACAGGAAAGCCCACTTAAAAATATGACAAAAACCACTGAACAGTTTGCTCAGATATGTTATGGAGTCTCATGCTTGGGGTTATTCAGAATACCACTGGAGAAAATCCTGAGCAATCTGCTGTAGCTTGACCCTTCTTTGAGTGGGAAGCTGGACTAGACAAACTCTAGAGGTCCCTTCCAACCTCAGTAATTCTGCGATCCTGTGAACTTAGCAGGTGGACTGCAGTAATGCATCAAAATGAACTATTTTGAAGAATTAAATTCTAAGTATACTGTGGTGGGAAAGTCTTCTTGATCCTTCATTGACTGACTGCTGCAATTTCATCTGGACAGGTTTCTCTAACTGCTTTAGCGCTGAAAGTTTTGAAAATGGACATGAGCATCTGCAAGTTAGTCACAACTGAAAAATACCCAGGAAAATTATTATTTTTTATAAAACAATTCCATAAGCTTGATAAACATCTTCCAAATGTTGGTGCATCTTCTGTGTGGGATAGCTTCCAAAAACCACTTATGAACCATAAAAGCCATTTTAAGTCTGACTAGTTAAGAGCCCGGTTAAATACTTGTATGTATAAAGTTCATTTGAGCAAGGTTTCTCTAGTGCTAATATAAAGACAGGAAGTGAAAAAAATGGAAAAAGATAAAGAACTTTCAGAAAGAGTTCTGAAGAAAGCAGCTTTTTCATTCATGATGACTTCTCTTTCTCGATATTGCATGAAGCCCCCCAGAATCTCTTAATGACAAAACTTGTGCATTGACTAGATTTCTGTCGACTTGCACTACACTTACATACCTCAGGATAAATACTAAGCAAAGAAGAGACATTAAAAATCTCATATGACCTAGTGGTCTATCTTTTTTGTTGTCTTAATGTTTATAATCATCACATATATACACTGATCTATACATGCAGCACACTCCACTTCCCTTCCATTTAATTCCCTTCTATTTCATTCTTTACTCCTAAATGAGGAGCAATAGTAGTCAGTTATTACTCTGTATTTCTCTTTTTGACTTAAATTTGTCCAAGTTTTCATTTTGTCTCTGAACTTCAGCACAAGAGCAGGTGGAAAACTTGGTTGTAAGTTTCTTGTGACTGGAGTCCAAGGTAACATTCATGTGCAATTAAATAGCTTCCGTATTTTTTTTTTAAAACAATGGAAACAAGTGGGTATGTTTTATTCTGAATCGGTAAAATTTAACCAGAGAAGCACAGTAGGTATAGTGAGGCCTCTGTTGCACAAACTGAACATTGTGAGCATTGCAGGAGGTTTGATACTGACATACATTACCTTTCTTGTTCTGTGCAGATACTGTAATGTGATTACTCTCCTGCAGGCCATCACAAGTTGTCACTTCTGGTTGCTGTTGGTTTATATTAGCTGTGGTCCCACACACTACTGTTTGCAAAGTCACAAGCTGTGTTGTAGTATCTGGAAATATGTGTCATTCCTGCACATGAATGGTCTGTGGAGGAAGATTAAGGCTCTTTTAACCGTTTCTACCTGGAAAAGTAATTTTCTACAAAATATGAGATTGTAGTTCTGAATAGTGAGTAAAGCTTTGCTAAGTTCTTTATAGTCTGAGTTATTCAAATTACTTAATATTTGAGTAGTATCATTGTTTAGTAGGAGAACAATCATTACAGTCTGAGACTATTTTTACATTTACATCACAACTTACTTAAAGCTATTAGTTTTCTATGCTGACCTGTTATAAACTATTCCAGTTAAAAAATGAAATAAATAATTGTGCAGGGTGGTAGTAGTGGAGAAAGAGGCATAAAGTGTATTGGAAAACTACCAAATGTCCCCTGCAAATGGACCCTATTCAGAATCAGTAAGCGTATGATGAGTGAAGTGGTTTTGAATATCGCCTTTAGATTCCATGCTGTTACAAGGCCAGCCCCGAACATGGCAACTCTTATTTCCACACACAGTACCTCTTCACTCTCAATTTAACCCAAAAATCTGATGAACCCATTACTCCATACTTGATTTCATGGAACAAGGAGTAGATATAGTTACAAATGATCAATCACAAGCCGTGAACCAAAGCAGCAAGGCATTAACAATTCACACCATTTCGGTCCACTTGCTCAAGCAGAAGATGTGCCAGCATATTTAATGCACAGCTACTTCGTTCAGTTCAAGAAAAGACATGACTCATGCTCATTTTAGGAACTGAGGAGACTTCATAGGCTTTCATGCCTACTAACCACTGAGTGTTAGAGCTTGCACTTCTAAACAATTAATATAACCAGGTGTTTGGTAAAGGTCACAGAGATAGATAAGTTTTTAAATTAAATTTTGCTCAGGTTCAAAGTAAGTGGAAGGTTGATTTGGGAAATGGTTCCCACAATAAAGCCAAGTTCTATTGTACAAATTTGTATTGTACAATCAACATCTTGTTCAGTAGTATTGTAACATTGTAGACCCCACAGGCATATGCCGTCAATTTAATGGGATCACTGAAAAAGCAAAGCAGCTGTGAAAGATTGCTTTAAGTACAGCAATCGTGTGCTTGTCATTCTGTTCAATGGTGGAAAAATCCAAATTCGGATAGGCATCAGTATTTAAGAAAATGACTGCTAAAGCATCTCTCATAAGTACCTTGGGGACAATGCGATTTGACATATACCATGTAAACAAAAGTACACAGCAGCTGTTAGATTAGTTTTTGTTTGAGTAAAAACACACTGACATAATTTGAACAGCATAGGAAGCTGCATGTTCTCCACCATTCACTTTCCCAATACTTGCTGTTGTCCTTGACAAATTTGTGTAGTGTTTGCTAAAAATATGAAAGAGTGAAATAGAGTTATGCTAGCTCCGTGTGACATATATACAGTGTACAGTACGTATTGAAAGTACCTGCAGGAAAAGTCTTGTCCTGAGGAAGCATAGAAAGAATATCCAGCATTTTGATCATAGTAAAAGCAAGAAAAAATAGTTAATGATTTCTTTCCTGTTATTCTGAAACAGCTACTTACTCTTAAAAGTCTTTTACTATTTTGCATGCTATTTACTAAGAAAAATTGATATGGAAAAGAACTTGGCATAATATTAATGTTTATGCAGCAATGATGTCATGAGTTTAAGTGAGGAGAAAGTTAACAAAGTGAATTTTGGGGATTTTTTTTCCTCCC
>VXBZ01007443.1:112192-146528 GCA_013399135.1 Heliornis fulica | reverse complement strand
GTCCTCTTGTGATGTTTGCAAATTGCCAGAGGGTGATTTTCTCATTTCTTTACAAATATTCTGTTTACTTTTTGTGGATAACCTACTGGGCTTTGGATTTCATACTTTCCATCACTTCATTTGATCAAAACTGCACTTTTACCTTTTTCAGCGAGTTTCAAAACAAGACAAAAGAATACACCAGATTTTTTTTCTCCCGTTTGCCACAGTGAATTTATGTCATTATCTCTGTTTATTTAAAATCTCTGTGTTTCATGTTAGGGAAAATTCCTCATCTCTGTTCTTCAGAGGACTGTAAAATGCATTGTAAAAAAATATTTTCTTCAAGGAAATTCAATGGTTTTCATATCATATGAAGTAAAAAAATCAATGAGAGGATAAAAGCAATAAAGGTATATTTGCACTGTTCGACCTAGTGGAGGAGGAGAGATCCATGACATAATGTCTAGCAGCTAAGACTGCTGCAATGAGAAAATTCATTCAATTTAAAAGAAAAAAAAAAGTGAGATGGGTTCTAATTCTGTATTTAAATTATGCATAAAAATGATAAAGAAATGGGATTTTGTCTATAATTTAAAAAATTTCCTCTTGGCAGGAAGTTTCCTTCTTTTAAAATTTATTTCACTTTCTGAGCAAGGACTCATTTGTCATCTTCCTGTCTCAGGAATTCCATGCGTACCTCCCAATAAAATCCCTAACCTCCCGAGAGACATACATCATGATGAATTGTTCCTTTGCTTTGTAGACTCTGGTCTGCATACAGTCATAGAATCAAAGCACTCTAGTGGAGTTGGGAGACATTTTATGGACTCATTATTGATACTCTTGTAGTTTTCAAAAGGGTATTTATTCAGAAAAAAACCTCTAACCTTTTTTTTTTTTGGTAAGTAACCAAAACAGCTGCAAGTCTGGAAGTAGCTAGCTTTTCATTGGAAATTATCAGTTCCAAATGAGCACAACACAAACCTTCCTAAACTAGGAGTAATTTTTGAGCAACAGTGACCTTTTTTTTTTTCTTGATCTAGTGTGGCAAAGATAGCTTCTGGAATCACCAAGAAGATACCAAGAACAATAAACTTAACGGAATATTTCAGTGGAAGTATAATCTTCTGAAATGGCTGCCTTGCTGTCCTGTCTTTATTCTTTTCCCTTTCTAGGGTCACATGGTTTCATACTTCAATCAATGCTTAATAACTTAGATACCACTGATTTTAAAAAGGAGGTCAAAAGAATGGGGGTGGCTGTGGGAGGATAAAGAATACAGGCTGATTGCAACTATACATCAGGGAACTAACAGATAACTGTGGAATGGAGAAAATACTGTTATGGATAGAGTCAACTGATGTTTGTGGAAATGATTGTTGCTTGTAGAGAGCAAGATCTGATATTCACTGTGACTGACTAATTTGAGTGTTAGGTGTGTCTGAAAGAGGAGACACTATGGGTCTTTTCACTTCTTAGCTATTCCAGTAGGTCCTGAACTTTCCCCTCTCTGCCTCTGAAGGTCACTACCTTCAAGGAAGGTAAATCACCACACCACATTATACTGGTGTTAAATGGTAAAATATTGCCTAGCATTATAATTAGTGTTCAAATGTAACTTCCAATTCCACTATACAAACATTTTCTTGCAGCTGTGTTTCAGTCTTCTTACATACTCAGAAAAGCAGCTCTACTACTGTTTATCTCAATTTCTGTTTGTAATTTTTTCTTATGGTAACTAAGTTAAAAGCACTGGGTAAAAAAAGTTATTCACTTAACGTTATTTACAAAACTTCCAGGGACTTTTCTGGGATCAGATCTTTGTCCTTTTGTTTGAACTTAGTGTAACCACTCCTCATCATATAACAGGAAATTTAGATGTAATTCTGATGCTGCTCACTTACTCCTAAAATAAATTCCCTCCTGACAGTGCTCCTGATCAGACCTCATTCATTACCTCTTCTTAATTTTATGTCTGACTCCAATATTATAAAGTAAACTCATTAGTAGAACAGCCTGGAAAAGTATTAATTTACTGATTGTCATCTTGAAATTATTTTTGCTCAGGCTCAATTGCATGGCCAAATCCTGACAAATTTGTCAATTTCTATGCATTTTGGTTTTGAGTCTTTAATTTCAAATTGTGAGAAGTTTTGCAGTATTACTTTCTAGGATGATCAGTAAGCATAGGTTAATATGCATGTAAACCCTGTTCAGTGAATCCCCACCAGCCTTATTTTGTGAAGTCAGGGTCTCCCTTTAGGTAAATGTGATTTTTATAATAAACTTAAGTATGGACAGGGTTTCACTTCATTCTACTTTTTTAAGTCCCTGGAGAGCATTGAACCCAAGCATGCATCTTCCCACAGATCTTCTTATGTTGTTTCTCTCCCCATTTGTCACAACCTTCTGCATACCATTTTCCTCTTCTGTAACAAAGAGAAAGTACATGAGACTTACAGACAATTCTAAATTACTTTGGAAGAATCATGTGAAAGGTTTTCATTCAAGAGATTAATTAAATGGGTTTTGTTAATCATGTAGATAGTTCTTTAGATCAAAAGAGTACCTTTGTAAATTTGTTCTTGTATTTGTGTGTTTTGCTGAACTGAGACTGCACAGTCCTGTAAACTTCACAGCAACGTGGGAACTTCAGTGGAGTTTAAGTAACTAAATTTTGATGGCTTTACCAACTAATTCAGAAAAGGGTTTTATGCAAAGTATGTGGGATGGACATAGGTGCAAGGATATCTGCTAAAGAAGTAAGCATACCATCTGGAAGCTCTTAGGACTATTTATGTGAGAACATATAAAATTCTGGCTAGATTATAAGGTTATATCACCAAATTGTGGAAGCCAGCAGTCTTGGATTTTAACATGGTTTTGGTTTTGTTTTTTTTTTTTAAGTAATGCCTTTCACAAAAATAAACACATGGTTTTACTTAACCATGTGCTTAAATCTTTCCTAACATACCCTGATTTTAGCGAAGTACAGTCTGTTACATGTTTGCTTATTTCTTTATCCATCAAGATGGATTTAACTGTATGTTGTGTTCCTTCTGTGTTTGTCAAAATGTATCCAGTTATAAAAGAACTGGCATCGGAAAGTTTCTTAACTGAGGTCTTAGTTCAGACTCTGTTCTCACACTTGAGTGAACAGCTATTGAGGCTAAATATTTGCCATATCTGAATGGGATGTTTGTCTCCTATTCTCAATAAATTATGTAAAGTATAATTCATCCACTGGTATTTTCTCTGACAAAACCTGTAGTTATCATTTTTGTACATAGGAAATCCACCATTTATATCTACCTGGCAAATATGAACATTTTTGATCATAGATCGCCTAGATGGGAAAATTACCTATATATTTTTAATTGCTTTGTTCACAAATCTGTCCCCTTTTTTAATATTACTAGTAAAAACATAGTTTAATGAGTTTTTGCTTTTTTCCCTTCCCTTCCCTTCCCTTCCCTTCCCCCTACTACTCCTTAATGCTATTTTATTTTGTCATATAATGGCCCACACATTCATTACGCAAAAATATCTGCCAACNTTCTTTTTTCCCTTCCCTTCCCTTCCCTTCCCTTCCCTTCCCTTCCCTTCCCTTCCCCCTACTACTCCTTAATGCTATTTTATTTTGTCATATAATGGCCCACACATGCATTACGCAAAAATATCTGCAAAGCACATGCATCTCAATAATGCCTGAAGCCAAAATCATAATATATTATTTGTTTAATATATTGACACTAGCTCCTTTTGAGAGAATGCTTGCGAGCTTTGTAGTGATTTGAAATCTAAGAATAGGAAGAAAAAGATCTGGAGATGATTGCCATTAATCAATTTTATCTATCTTTTCATTTGACCTTTCCTCATTGTTAAACAGCTGCACCGTTTAATAATAATACATTTTTATTTGTTAGGAGTTGTTTTTATGAGCAGTGGCAATGAAAAGGTTATGATAAAATGGCTTATGAGAGTGTTGATTATATTTTATGAATGTTACTATTTCTAATATAGTAGGAATATGTAAGCTCCTCAACAAGAAACTGTATACAGAAACAACATGGATCTCGCAATTTTATCAGGACAATGCAAGTAGATTTCAGCAAGGTTGGTTCCAACTCATCTGTGATAAATGAGAAGATAAGGCAATCAGTGCACACCATGACACTCCGTGCAGCTAGTTAGGCACACTTCAGAACTATTCAGGTGTGTTCACGAAGCTTATGAGTCTTTCATGGGGGGTGTCTCAATATAAATACATCCTTCATGGTGGCCACTAGAAATGCAGGAGTTGCTTTTCCAAGACTTAACCCAGGTCAGATATAAATAATAGATATTAAGAGTTAGTACTGACGCTGAGGCTGCGTTAGAGACTGTATATTTCAGTTGAGTCAAAAGAATGCTTTTTTTTTTTTTTTCCTTTTTTTTGCATAGCTCCTCTGCTTGACAGATGCCTGCAAAATTCCATCACACTTTTGTGTGGACCTGTTTGGGTCTTTATGGGAGAAGCTTTCAGCCTCTCAGAAGATTTATATCCAAGGAGTTCTATTGGCCCTGCACCAACAATTAAACTCTACAAACTGTTGCAAACAGGTGAGTTGTCCCAGTCTTTAAAAGTCTACTTTTTTGTTTTCATTTTCAAATGTACTAATTGTATAAAACTGGTGACTGGCACTGTGTCATAAAGAAGTGTGACATATATTGCATAAGCTGCAGTGCCTGTTAGGAAAATGAAATGCTACTCCTGAAATTGCAAAGCCAACAATAAAGGAGTTAATTGTGTCTCTCTTTTGGTGTGGGATGTCATATGCCTTGTCTTTTCTTGCTGCATACTGTGCCTAGCTGTGATGTTCCTTCTGTGGAAAGTCTCTATAGCAATGTTTCATTGCCTGTTCTGCACACGCAGTTTTTAATGGTCTCATAGATCTTCCTATAAAATGAATTAAAATAATTGTTTAGTTGAAGTATTTCTTGTATAAGTAGATAAAACAATTCAAAATATAACTAGTGATGCATTATGAAAAATTAAATACATGTATAATATAAAAAAAACTACATATTTTAATTAGTACACATGTGCCATTAAATAAATATATCAGACATCATTTTAATTTTAAAAGATGGTAGAAAATAGTATATTCAGTATACTGAATATACTATTAGATAGTTTGAGAGCAGTAAGATGATTTTTTTTTAATTAGTATTGTATTTTATTTTAGGAATTATAAATTTTAAAAAAAGACCATAGATCTTGTTCAGGATAGTTACTGAAGTTTATTTATTGTGTTAGAATGGATGCACTGTAAGGATTAGGTGAGCGCTTTATAAAAATAGTAGACATATAGATTTTCCAGAGAAAGGATAATATAGAAATTAAACAACCAGCTAGAAACCTCAGATTTAAAAATGATCTCAGGGCCCCGAGTTAAGAATGACTGTGTCAGATAGATCAAACTACCAGGCTATGGAGGAAGGGGGAGGACAGGCAAGTCAAGTGTCAGTCACAGTGTTTATACAGCACCTCCTGCTGTCAGATCCATACAGAGAAATGAGAATTGACTTCGGAAGAGACTATCCCTGTCTAGAGCTAATAATGGTCAGCACGAGGAAATCAGACAAAAACAAAACCGAGAGATCATGTGTGTGAGAGAGGGAAACAAGCAGAATAGAAAAAAAAAAAAACAAAGAAAGAAAAGCTTGTTTCGAAATGTGTGGTGATATATTAAAGTGAGAAATCTCTTTACACTTTTTGCTCATATTTCTTCACTTTTCAGATAATGCTGCCCATCACAAAAGCTGCAGAAATGAAATCAGTTACTTTCCATTGCCTCAACAAAAATATTTACTCTTAAAAAATTATAAAATTCTTGCAAGTATAATGGTAATTAGTAGATTTAAAAAATGAAAATTCATATGCAAGTCATGTATTGACACTTTTTGCTCTTCTCTGTAAAGAACATATAACGACATTTCAGTAAATTAACTTATGTTAAACATTCCTCTGGTGATTATCCAGCAGTGTTCAGTTGGAAATTGTAAATGACAAGAAAAATATAATAATTTTAATAGATATGAAATCTCTTCTGAAGACAAATGGATCTTTATAATGAAAGGCTTGCACATAGACATATGTTCAGTATAACCATGCTGGACATTTTTAACTTAAAAAGTCCAGATTATGTGGATAAATGTCAGTACAGCTATGACAGTTAATTGCCTACAAAAAAACTTACTATTAACATATTTTAATAAACATTTCAAACAGATTTAAGTGATGACAGGAAAATTTTGCAGCACAAGTATGTTAAATATTTTGTGCAGTTAATGTGCTGAAAGCTTGTGTTATTTTGAGTTATATTACTTCAAAGACAAGATATGACATATAATTCACCTTAAAGTGTTGTGTCTGCTAATTTTTCCAATGCTGTTCTAACCAAACTTGTGTTAGTACCGAACATAAATTAAATCATTATAATACCTGTAGGTTTTGTTACTCTCTAGGTATAACAATACTTCTTGCTATAATCTTACTTTATTTTGCTTACGTTGACCTTTTTTTTTCAAAATAAGTAAAGCAATTTTGTTTTGTAATGAGCACATTGTGATGTGATATAGATATAAGATTAGAAGGCACACTAATAAAGAACCAGGACATAAACTACTATCACTTTGTTCTGTTGTGCTAAGGCCTGACAACATAATGCTATGATGATTGCACACAGTATTCATATTGATATAACATCTAGCCATTTCTTGACGTTAAATATATTTTCTTGATTTCTATTTATCTATTTTCTGTTTATCTCCCTCTTATTTTGACACTTGAAGTATTTATATTTATTTTGTCTTTTCATTTAAATAAAAAGGTAATTGAAGTAAACAAGTAAAAAAAGAAATCCTTTGATGCAATATTACTCTGCAAAGGCACTATGGCCTGTCCATCGAATGCAAATAGCACATAAAACTAATAATGTGCTAATACTTGCACTTCTATTAAAATCTATCTGAACTTCAGTTTAAAATGCATGTATTGAATGATAACAACATGTAGGTTTTGGTCCACAGTGTGCACTGCTTGCACAGTGTTGTCTTTATAATCACTCTGTTGCTTCTTGCCCCATCAGAAGAAAATCAGCTCTTTGCTGTAATTTTTGTATGGTTCTAAAGAGGATAATCAGTATTATTCAAATAGTATTTCTTGAGATAATATAGGTGAAGTGAAACAGGTAAAACTGAGAGAGTACTTGAACTTGTTAGTGCTTTTCTCTAGATTAAGGAGAAAGGAAGAAAATACAGATGTCTAAACACTATAGTACAAAAGCCTTCATTTTTTTCCCTTAAACTCTTTCTAATTGCAATTATATATTTGTATAATGATCTATAAGCTTCCTTAAACTCTTGGAAAAGCTTATATTGACATTCTAATGCCATGAAGTCTGGGACTGTGAAAAACAATTTCTAACAAAAAAAAGTAACATTTAAGTAGCAATGCTGCTAGAATTATTCTGCTGTTGACATTTCAGATGCTAGTCTTTTGCCTTTCTAATTTAGGCATTTGGTGTCTATTGGAATTTCAGAGATCCCCAAATATATCAGAAGTTTAAAATCAGTTCATTATATATATAATATATGCAATTGGGTAAATGTATGCAAGACAATTTTTAATCTTTTTGTCAAGCTACTATAGCTTCTCTTAAAAACGTCTTCAGAAAAAAGCATCACCAAAAGAAAATTGCTTTTAAGTGGGAGGTAACACATATCAATAGAAGCAACATTATATCTGATAGTATGGGATATAGTTAACACTTTCAGAGATGGGGGATGTCCACCTCATTAGCATTCTTCATATGTAGTGGTGCTGTTGGTGGGGGTGTTGAAGTAGGAATGCCATTGTGCTGGGTTCCAGTGTTTGGGGACAAACACTGCTGTGGAGGGAACGTGTGAAAAGGCCATAGTACTGACAGTGAATGAGGAAGGCTGTGCTTTCTGTATGCTTCAAGCAGGGAAGCTGTCATTCACAGGCCTAGCACAGCTAAACAGAGGCCAAAAGAGAAGACTCAAATACCTTTTAAAATGATATTAATGATTTTTAAACATTTTCTTCATTTAGAATTATGCTTTATTCAAGCTGTTGATCTGCCCTTTACTAAATAATGTAAAATATACATGTAAATGTAAATAGAAGAGTTATCTCGTCATTGTCACAGTAAAGATTTATTATGGAAAATGTATTTTTGAAAACATTGGAGAATCACAACTTTAAGTATATTTAAAGGGCTTTGAGCAAATTTTATTTACAAAGGTTTAGCAAAATGTTAATGTGATAGTTAACAAACATAGATGCTCCTACAGTTCTATTCTGTGTTTTTATTTTTACTAGAAGTATGTTGTATGTGGGGATGAGGGGACAAATCTGGAAATAGAAGTGGCAGGAAATTGTGCTGATGTGTGTTCATTAGCTTGATCTAGCAGAAGTTACAGTAATAATAATTAATCATTTGAACCACAGCAAATCACATTACATTAATGGAGCTAGTATGCAAAATACCCACAAGAAAACAAGAGAGAATAAAATTATTGACCGATTCTACTATTTGCCATTTTGCTACTGGAACACTAGCTTAAATGGACTATTTCAGAACTGTATATCCAATACCTTTGCTGTTATTGTTCTAAAGGTGCATCCATGAGCATCATAACTCACAGGGTTATCCTCATTTTGCTATGTGAATCTATAAAGATAGTAATGACTTTAGAAATGTTGAAATATTGCAAATATCAGAAAAAAAAAGAGATTGTATTTCTTCTGTTTTGTGGTGGAGTTCTCTTGAAACTGCTAACTCAAATACTGGAGGTTGAATACATCTACCTTACATACACAAACAAAAGCTTTTCCTTATAACTTCTTTTTTGTACTTTATAAGAAACATATCTGCAATTACTATTTAACTGGTTTTCACATGTTTCAGATATTTTGTTATGCAGTATCTTTTGCTTCCCCCTGCCCCATCCATCTTCCAAATAAAATCTAAACTAGATGTTAGAAATAATAATTTTTACAGGAGGCCTGGCTGGGAGAAACTAACAAGATTACACACTTTATCAATCATTATTAATAATTATGGTTTTGCCATCATTTTTGTACCCATACTAGTTCACAGAGTTATCAGAAAATTGTATCAAAGAATACTTGCCCGATATGCTGAGAGTATTTGCCCTGTTTATAATACTGATAGCAGAAAATTATATTGTGGTGAATTGGCATATTAATTAACAGGTATTATTTGAAGAAAAGGAAGAAATCCCAAACAGTGCTTAAGTTGATTTCAGTTCAATCCAATCTTGGTTTTCTGTTTTTATGGGTTTTTTTTAAATTGTATTCTTAAAGATAATTTCAGTATCACAGCCTCTGTTCAGTAGCCTCCCCTTTTTAGCCTGAAATATTTGTTTCCTCTTCCTTCCAGCTTCTGCTTTTCTAATTTTATATGACATTGACCCACACTGTCAAAGAGGTGTTAAGTATATTTATTTCCTTCTTTATAGGTCACACAAACACAGATTTTTTGTCTGTTTGACCTGTGTAAGGACCATGCAAGTAATAATCCCATGTGAAAGTCAACTTTGTGTAGAGCTAGAATCCATATGAAAACTGTAATATTTCAGCATAGCTTCTTATTAAAGAATATAAAAATAGTGTTTCAGTAATTCTGAAATTGAAAGAGAAAGCTGCCCTCTAAATATTTCAGATAAGTGATTCTTAGAATGTTGTACTGTTTATAGCTTTGAGTGATGGTTGAAATTTTTCCCACAACTGAGCTGCATTCTAGTTACCAGAAGTATTTTAAGAACCTTAAACTTGTGTCTTTTTCTAAGTGTCATGCCTTGAGCAGGCCTAACGTCAGTTAAATGAAGTGAAAATTGCATTCTTGTCTTGATAGAGATGAAAATGGATTTCTGGTCATGAAATAGATGTAGTTGTCACTTTTTTAAAAAGGTGTCAGCAGTTTGCTTCAGCAAGTAAGGTGCCAATTCAGTATGACAGTAAACTTGTGATCTGAGCAATCAATAAAATGCTTCAATAACTTCTGCTTCATTACACTTATAATAAGAGGCTATAGATCCGTGGCACATAAAATGTTGATAAAGAGGATATGTAGGGACTTAGTGTGACATTTTGTTTTAGTAATACAGTAAGTGCAATGTTGCCATCTAGAGTTTGTGCATAGGTAATTATTCTGAAAGCAAAAGCTGTAGTGAAAAAATAAACATTGATATTTCAAAGCTCTATTTATTTCCATCACTTAGTGGCATGTATGTCTACCTATATGGAATAGTTCATTTGCCTTGTCACAAAATTGTTTAGGTCTGGAAAAAGCAAGACAGGTTTTAGTATTTTTCTGTTTTTCCATTTGGTAATGTGTAAAAGCATAATTTCCCCCACACCCAACCAACATTTGAATGCATCTAAGAAACAATTCTCATCTAAATAGATCTAGTTGTTATCAGCTACTAACAAAAATTATAACATTGCAACGATTTGACACCTGTAAGAGAAGCTTTGTAATCACAGTGAGTTAATGTGATGTTTCAGATTCTGACCAAGTGCTCTTTCAGTTGATTTATGTATTATGAGACCATAAATGGCTCCTGCTGATTTTTCATAAACATACATTTCAAGGGAATTGTTTCTGAGCTATTTATCTTGTAAGAAAATTATTTTGATATGTTTAACAGTTTTTTTCTCCTTTTAAAATGGATGGCACCTGATTGATACAACATATAAAGAGTTTCCGCTATATGCCATGTTGTATTTCAAATAAATAAAACTTAATTTAGATCTAGGAAAGTTTCTTTTCTTCTAAGTTCCGAATTCTTCTGAAATTTATTTCATAAGATGTGGACCAACAGTTCTGTGTAGGAAGAAAGAACCTTAGCAGTAGTTTATTTAGTAAAAAAATGTGATTGAAATTATTGAAAACTGGGTAAATAACAACTTCTCTGGGTAGAAAATAATGTTACTAGGTGCACAGATAAAGCATGTTTATTAAGAGGATGATTGATTAAATCTTTTCCTTTTTATTAACAGTGAGAATGATACTTATTCTGGTTTCTTTGAACTTTGGTATGTGATACAGAAACAGTTCCTCTTTTGAGTATCAGACCCTTGCTGTAGTTATTATAGCTAGAGTGATTGTTTCCCATACTTTTTCACCATAATTTAATTGTAAATTTCTTCTGCACAGAGAATATGTGGGTGAGAGTAAATGGTGGAAATCTATCTGAAACTGTGGGAAAGAGTTCCATCAATGCTTTAAAATTGTAATTTCTGAATTTTTTTTCACCACAAACCATGATTTTTTTCCATCTTGTTTGAACACAAATTCTTGCTAGAGACATATGTTCATGCTAAAAAATTACTTATTAGTCAAAATGCAGAACACAGATGGGGGATGATACTCTTTTGAAAATCAGAAATTAAGCGACCATTTGGGGCTAATGAAGTTTTAATTATAGCAGAGTCCAACATCTTTGTCCAATGCATTTGCCATCCATATTTAATTAAGCCTTGCTGATTACAAACTACGTTCTGAAGATATGATGTGCTGAGGTGACTCCTACATAATCAGGTGAATCCAAACAGGACTTGAATTCTTTGGTGATGGCAGGGTGGGAACAGGAAAAAGAATTATATTCCATTTTATTGCCAGTCTTGTAATTGGATTACCACAAAATGATGCCTGTACATATTTGAAATAATTTTATCTCTGCACAGAACTATGAATATGACTTTTTTGAACATTTAGAATTCATATAATCTAGAGTCTTGAGTTATACTATCTTTGACGGCATATAAAATAATCTTGATTTTCAGGAATGAAGTTCTAAGGATTTTTCAGGCAAATGTTTAAAATCCTGTATTCTGTCAGTCATTATACACACTGATATTATTTCAGTTCATCTCAGATTACCTTTCTCTCTATAGGGATTGGAAAGGGTCAAGTTACATCACATTTGCCATGGACTAAAATTGAATAAATGTTCACTCATTTGGCTCAGTTGACAGAGGGTAGGTTAAAAGAAGTGATTTGGAAGTGAGTCCGGGAGCACTACAAGATTCTTCTAGTATAACTAGGCTTACAACAGATTTCAGAGTTTTCAAGTTTTTTTCTATTATTTTGAATTAAGAAATGTTAAATATATCTGTTGATCAGGAGAAAGGGGTCATCAGTTACATATGTTCATAAACATTCTCTAAACCCATGTAGTTTTACATTGAAAAGATTGAATCAAGATTAGTTTCAGATGTATCGTCTTAGAGTTATAAGAGTTATAGGAGACAGATAAATTTGGACTATCTCCCCATATAAAGATGACATTATATTTGGAGTAGTATCCTGTTTCCTAAAGGCATTACTAACTTTTTTTTCCTTAGTGTGATTTAAGTATAATGCTGCAGAACTATTAGATCTAATCTTTGAGATAGTTTTTCCACTAAGCTTATTAAAAGTCATTAAAAGAATTAAAAACCCAAACCAACTCACTTCAGAACTTTGTGAATATACTGAAAATAAATCATTGCATTTTACAACTTTGAAAGTAATTACAGAAATCTATTGCTAAAGTCAGTGGAAGTAGGTTTGACAGATTTTCTCTAAATTACTCAACCACCTACAGGTATTATTGCCAAGATTCTTTTGAAATGAGAATAAATTTTATAGAGTTGCAACAGCAAAGTGAAAGGGTATGTTTGATAGATTCCCTAAACTGTTTCAACACCCACAGGTATTATTTGTAAGAAAACAATCATGCAGAGTCTTCAGCTGGTTAGAGAGGGCACAGCATTCCATCTTCACCTGACATCCTATCTGTTCTTTCAACATCCTGTGCCCCCTGCCTGCCACCCACTCCACCCAAAACAATGCTCAACAAGAGAGTTTTGTGTGAATGGACAAGAATATGAATGTTTCTTAAAAGAATCTGAGGAGTATAGAAAACACATTGTTTGTGGGTGAAGAAAAGGTTTGAGGTGGGAGAAGAAAACTGTCTTTAGGATTGATTAGTATTCTTCACTTTCTTTACTAATTAATCAATGTTATTCTTTAATTGTTAGAACCTCTCAAAGGTAATTATTTACTGGCTTAAAAGCCGAGTGTAAGGAAAAATACCCAAAAGACAAAATTGAAGATTTTATTTGCTTTATTTTTCTGGTTTTTATTTGATTTGCATTTACTACTCTGGCTTGTCTTTTCAATTATCCTAAATAATTGAGTCCTGAAATATAGAGTGTGAGTTCTTCAAACACATTGCATAAACTAGGCCTATTTATGTTTTAATATGAGGACCTTAAGCCTGTAAAAATGAAATTGTATATTTCTCAAAGATGCATGTTTCATGCTGCTGTTTAATTTCTCTAAACTAATTTAAATTTATTCCTGTAATGCCTAAAAATCCCAAAGGACCAGACTAGTTATAGTTCATACACTACAATTACTGTATGTCACACAAATCTAGTTTCCTTTGCCTTATACTGTAATTTTATTAAAATTTAAAAACATACTATTATATAATTTGAAGTTTGTCAGTTTTTCTAAAAATTTAAAAAACTTATTTCCATTCATTTTCTTTTTTAATAAGCTGATGCATTTATAATTTTGCAACTTGATTAATCCCTTAAATTCAGTGTTAACATTACCATTTAAAAATGAAACTAATTTAAGTGTATTTTGAACATATTAGGGATGTAAATCAGAATGGTGTTCTTGATTTTCAGTGACTTGCAGTTTTCAAGAACATTAAAATAAATTATTTCTAAACTTTCCTCTTTATCAAACAATGCTAAATCCATCTTTGCTTTGTCTTGCTGAACAGTTTTTGTCATAACCCTTTCACTAAGAAGTAGAACAATAGCTCATTTAACTTTATGCATCTGAAAATAGATAAATGCTAGACTGCCAAATGGTGCTGACTTAACCAAAAATTTTCTTAAGAGCATCCAGATCATTAGAGAGTTCTCTTCTCCAATCTCAGCGCCACAGACTCGTGTTCAGATCTGATTTATGAGCTGCAGTCTTTAGTCCAGATCTAGTAATAAGCATCTGTATTGTGACATCATTCAGGTGTCATTACTGACATTTCTTTTCCAGCTTAATACACATTGCCTCCTTAAAATTCCAGTATTCCTATCTATTTCAGTAGCTTGAAAAGTTCATTATCTGATTAGTTCTGTAAGTTTCACTTTACTGAATGGCAGCTACTAGGTCGTCAACCCTGTTTTTTTTCATGTGTTCTTTTGGCAATCAAAATTACAATTCTGCCTTCTTGGATTTCTGAAGAGGTCTCACAATTCAGACAACAGGCAGACTTCTATGCAAGACAAGAATGTGTTGCAGGCTGTACCATGAGCTAAGGTGACCACTGTTATTGTGAATCTTTTTCAACCATTGTAGCAAAGAAATGACTTGCCAATATTCTTCATTGTGAAATTTTTCCCTGAGCCATCACACCTCCATTTCATGTAGCTAAGTCATGTCCTTTATGTGCCATCTATCAAGATGTCACACTCTAGTGTATTGTATCCAAAAAAGGATTTTGCATAGTTTCTGCATAAGTGAGATTTTCTTTCCCCAGTTTATACCCTGGAGCCTTAAAGACAGACATTGTTCAAAGCAGAAGTGGGATTCTACTGGGTTAATTGCAGAGTATATGGGTATTATATATCTGTAATTCTACATATTGATTGCAAGACTGACTTGGCCTCTTCTTCAAAGTTGCCAACTGCTCACTGGTGCAGTTGCAAACTTTGTTCTTAGCATAGCCTATCAGAATTGTCAAAGCACTCCAGAAAAGGAGTGAATGAAATTCATCTTCCATGCCTGCTGGAAGAGATTTAATCATAAACTTCCTCCTAGCAGTGAATGGTTGGCTGTATACTATTTCTCTTTTATGACTAAGTCACATCTCCATGGAATCATTTTAGCAGAGTCCTGGTTACCAGAATTCTGGAAGTCCTTGTTTGTTCAGGTAGCCCAAAATATGGGTGTTCTACAAGAAGTAATGTGGATGTGTGGAGTAAGATCAGACATATGCTATGTTTTAGCCTTCCCACACTAAACTCTTAAAAATGTTTTAACCAGAGCATCTGTATCTTAAATTTTATGTGCCCTCCACAGTTTTGGATTAAAGCTTACTTGCAGTCTATTATCACTACTGATCCTGACATCTCTGGTGTCAGAATGGAGAAGACTAGAAGGAAAAAAAGATCCTCACACTGTATCACCTTCTATATTGTGTGAAATTTTAGGTTCAATATTTAAACTGAATGGATACTTTCTGGCTGTGGGAGATGGAAGGAAAATATACAGGAAGAAGCTAATGACAATGGACATGCATATCAACTGTTTTAACATTTAATTAATGTGCAATTCAAACAACCATCTTTAGGATGTAAATTCTTTATGCATTCAGCTACACTATATCAATGCAAACACCTATGTGACATCTGCTTTAATGCACGTGATTACCCACCTAAAAAGTGCACTTGGAAAGCTTAGATGGAAGTCAGATGTTAGAGATTAACTCAAGTTAGTGTATCTTTGAAGTCTGTTTTATTTGTAGTTTTATGCCTTTTACATAGTATATGGATATATTTGGTCTTCAAGATATATATACTTTTTCTAACTGGATGTGAACTGGCAGTGCACACTTGCAGCCCAGAAGGTCGACTATATTCTAGACCGCATCAAAAGAAGTGTGACCAGCAGGTTGAGGGCAATGATTTTATGCAAACAGTAGTGCTCAGCAGAAGACTGAAAACCTGAGAAGTATATCTTGTTAACTGCTTTTTTAGAGAGCAGAGTTATTTTCATATATTACTCCTGTATTCATGGTGTTTGTATTTGAGAATATAAGCTCTCCTGTTTTTTTGTGGTTTTTAGCATTAAGATAGAACACTTTCACACTTTTCCTTCTTTATAGTGTGCTGATTTGTCTATAAACAAACAGCTTGCTAACACTATTAAAAATATTGATTAATTTGGCCAATCTTCTGGTTATAAATATTGGGCATACCAAATAATTTATGCCTGGGTTGTAATATGTTAGTTTACAATTTATTCATTCTCCCAAGTGAGTGTATTTTGTGTATCTTGTTAGCACTGAACATGAGGATTTAAGAATACCCTTCTTCTCTGAGAAACAGAAAATTGCATAGCAGAGAAATTCCTCTATACATCTGACAAGACTTGTATTGATTATGTGAACCCTTCTCTGCTTTTGTGAGCAAAATAAGGAAATTAAACTGGTGCCCACATCTTTTTATCCTAGTCTGATAGACATTCTCTGCAGCTATATGTAAAACACAGAAAGCAGTAGTTGTAGTATTGATAACACATAGTTTCTTTCTTCAAAATTAGCGTAGATATCATGTGCTCTATTTTCTCTGTGATCATTGATGTTCATTTTACAGTTGTAATCTTATCTAAGATAGGTGTTATGTTAGATATAAAAATGATTTGAATGAAAATAAGTACTATTTTCCTGATAAATCTGGTATGCAGAACTGGGCACACTCTTAATGACAGTTAGGAAGCTGTTTAAAATTGAGAAGAGATTTTTTTTGGTCCTTGGCCTTGAATGACAAAGGAGATTCTCAGGCCTAATGCTCTGGTTAGGGAGATGCTTCCAACTCCCTAACTTCAAAGTCTCCATCAGGCTTTCTGTTGCTTAGTCCCTGCTTGGATCTCCTGGATTGTACACAACACTTCATGCAGGGGACAACATACGGTAAATTAGATGCTCTGAAAATCATTGAATGGGGGTCTGTATGCTGAAGTTTAAACTCCTTTGGATTTTTTAAACCATTTGCCTAAGATATGTTACTATATTTAGTATCATAATTTCTTGCCCCTCCCCCTCTTACTGTTTTCTTTAAAACACCTGTATGTTTCTTATGTCATAAAACCCAAAAACTTAGTTTTCAAGGATACTGAAAATGTCAGTGAACAATGCAGGAAAACAACCTGATGTCAAGAAACATACCAATCAAGGGACTATTTTGCAATGGTAATAGCATTTACATTGTTTCTAAATTAAATGAGTTTTTGTTTGTAGGAAATCTGGCATCTTTTAAGAAAAGATGTAAATAAAGATGATTATCCTTAATTGATTTTGAAAAAAGCATATTCAGCACTTTCATAAAGATAGATTTTTAGGAAAGAATTAGTGCTGTTCTTCCATACACACGCATATAAGTCCAGTGCTTAGTTTGTAAAATGTGTGCAGAATTCTTCTAGAGGGAGAAATTAGCCTAAAAACTTCTTTTCACATACAATTAAAAAAACCCAAATACTTTGGTATGATCACTACTTTATCTGCTACATTTAATTTACTGTTAATATAGCTGAATTGTACAATATATATTCTCTGCATATATAGGCTTCTACACAGCTTGGCTCAGAAAAACTTTTGGGGGTACACATCTTTATCAGAATTGTTTAATTTATCCTTAAAGGAAAAATCACACTACACATAATGGAAATATATGCAAGTATCAGGCTTCTGTTCACCTTTAAACATTGGACTGGTCTGGTGGCTTCTCTTTGAATGTTGCATATTTTTTCAAGGCTAGCATCTGGCAGCTCTGTGGATTCCTGAGACAGTTCTGTTTGCACTGTTGAGATGCCTCCAGGTCTACCATGTGATTAAGTTGCAGATGGAATATTTTTGCAATGCACTTTCCTTTTCCCCGTGTCGATTAAAATAGGGAAACTGTGATCCTTTGTGAGATTGGGTATCTGTACATGCTTTAAAAGCAGCTATTTGCCCCTTTTTAAAAATAAATTTAGAAGCTTCCAATTTTTAGAGAAAATTGTCTTTACTTTTCTGACAATGCTGCATTTCCAAAGCCTTGTGTTTTTTTTTTAATCCAACACTTAGCATCTGTGATGCTATATAAATATTATGAATGATTGTTTATCAGAAGTTTTTTCCTATGTTTAAACACTATCTGAGAAAAAAATCAATAGTGAATTTAAGAGGATTATTGAGCAAGCACCGAATCTGGGATATCTCCATTGATAACTGAAAAAAAAAAAAAGCAGTATAAATAGCATAATTTCGCAAGTATAAAAAAAAAGTGCTGTTTCTATACATATATTTATAAACTATTTATGGTATAAAATATTTATGGTATAAAATGATGTTTCAGATTATCCAAATATTGATATTTACAACTTCTATAATGTGTAATGATGTAAGTATGTCTTATGTACAGCATCTATTGAAATCTGAAAGTTTTGTATTAAAATATGGTTTATGCTTAACTTTGGCATGTGGAAGACCAATTCTGATGCTTATTAATAAAAAGTAGTAAATTTTTCTAGCTTTATTCTTAAAATGTTTTTCAGCATAGATATTTTTACTTTCACTAAGTGCATGTGTAGCTAATTAGCTAATCCTTTAATAAAAAGGCAAACCTTTCCTGAGCATACCCTTGCTACCTTTTAATATACAATTTAAGAGCTATTAATACTTTGTCTTCATTACATTCTCAATTAATGTTTGCATAAAATCCTTTGGATCATTTAATTATTTTGTTTAATAGGGTTTCCTTCTTAAGATTACAGCCTTTTCCAATAAATTGCGAATTATGCAAGCGAAGTATGCCTACTTAAGTTTGGCAATTTTTCATTGCAAATGACAATTGTTTCACTGTTCATTTGATCAAAGGATTACTTTTTAAATTAGTGAACTAAAATGTAAAAGTGGATGTTTCTGTACTCTTGTTTGTAACCCATAATTTTCCTTAGGCCAATTTAAGGTATATTGTCTTTTAGAATGACATTAAATTAGACCTCAGTCATCTGCTTCCTGTCACTTTCTATTATTTTGTACTTGTTCATCAATCCTTGGGGGAAATCAAAGGCTGTGTGGCTCCCATTTGAATCTGCATAATTCTCAGTGATGGCTGGGTCAGGAGGTGTCTCCCCATGATATTTAAATTTCTACCATAACTAGAGCCATTAACCCTTCAGTGATGTGGCCATTCCAATAACCTTGTTAGTGTGTATTGTGCTATTTATTAGTGCTTGTAAAGTAATTAAAATCTTAAATTTCATTCCACATGATAATATTTTTATATTAATAGTGATGTCAATGTATTTTTATAATACTCATAATGTTTTATTCATGTATGCAACTAATCTTAAATACATTCTAACTATGCTTAACAGTAATTTTAATAAAGAACCTTTAGTCATTTTCTTCTGAGTTCTAAAAGAATTTAAATGTACGAATTTGGTCTCTTAATACACAAACACTTTTGCTCCTAGCTGTTAAATTCTGGTTGTACTTAACTGCTACTTTTAAAACTCAGAGTAACCAGAGGTGGCTATGGGAGACAGAGAGCACGCTTTGTTTGGTAGTTGTGATGACACGCAGTAGTCTGTAGATGGAAAAATAAAGATTTGCCATCACATTACACTAATGGAAGGGAGCAGACTGGCAGAATTAGTGACCTAAAGAGGTGGGACTTTGCATGTGTCTTCTATGTTCCTCAAAGCTCTGTTAAAAGCTTCTCAGCCACAGCTAAGAGTACAGGTACTCATGTTCTGTACCATGGTCAATGATCAATAACTAAACAGACAAACTACAACTATATCCACAATAACTAAAAAGAGCAAAGGGCACACCTGGACATGACACATTTTGCATGTGCTCAGTTTTGGCACAGCAACGGAAGGATGGGATAGTACAGAATAATCAAACACATTTATGGATGACAGCCCCAGAAACATGTCCAAGTAAAAAAGAATTAGGGAGAATGAGCATTTTTTAACTAGAGCAGCAAACATCTGACAAGAAATTGAAAGGTAGTAGCACCATTATTCATGATAACAGCTGATCCGTTGACCGAATAACCATTTCCAATGAATGTTGGTCTCTATGTTGTGGTCCTGGCTTAACTTTACAATCTTTGTCTTGGTTTCTACTCCCAATTCCTGGGAAAAGACGCTTAGTATCTTCTGCAAGTTCCCATATTTAATCATATGAGTTGCTTTTATAGGATGCTGTGGAGAGTTCAGGTCCTCATCTTGCTAATTCAAGGCCAAGTAGTATTAATTATAAAGCACTGTGCGTTTGCACTCCCCATTAAAGCAAACAGTGGTTTGAAAAGCTCTGCTTCTTTTTGTGTCCCAGCAAAGTAATTCATTAAATGTGTGTCTAGCTAGGAATTATTCAATTCACTACATTCTCTGAATCTTACAAATCTCCTGAGGAACAAGGTTTTGAGAGCCTGTCTAATTTATTTTTTATGAGCATCAGATCATCTCATAGATCTCAGTCAAATATCTAAATATTATACCATTTTCACCTTCAACTATGACTTTTACTTGCCCAATCTATTGAAAGGTAACATCTTGCAGAAAATGACATATAAACACCGATCTTCTTCCTCATGTACACAAAGACCTGGATGCTTCCATATATGTAGTTTACACGATGGGGCTGTCAGGGAGATGGTCATAGCTCTTTGATTTTCTGTATAGCCCCAGGCCTCTCTGCATTGCTTTAGCCTATGCCAGCTGGTAGTGGTTCCCTAGGGACTGTTGTAACATGGGTTTTAGAACTCTCTGCGCTTTATCTGTTCTTCTCCACTTAAAGCACAGAGGGCTCCATGCTCAGTGGACAGTAAATGACCTAGCTACAGGACACCCTTACCAGGTAGTTACAGCAGACATAATGTTGGAGATACCAGATCCAAAGGAAGAAATGTGTGAAAAAGTGTTTCTAACTTTTGTCATGCCATGCTAGGTGAACAAATGAAGGAGCAGTGATGGTAACAGTCTCTCATTCTGGGATCATATCCTCCATGTGCCTCTTGGTCTGCCACTCTACAGCAGCAGGAGTTAGTATTGGTCAAAGACCAAGTAGGAGCACCCTTGCACTTTAGTAATTTTATCCAAATGTTCTCCAGCTTCTTACAGACAAAGGAAGCCAATTGCTTCATGAGATGTTTTTACCAAGAGGACTTGGACAAGATCTGGCCCTTTTCCTTTGAAAGGATCCCATGCAGTGGCTCCAGATAATATAGTAAAATCTCAAGGCATTGTAGAGCTGGATTTGAAACAAAACATATTTTGATTACAGTGATTAGAGTTGTTTCCTCCATTATTTTACTGCAAGATGCAAGAATTCTCTAGTTTTCTGTTAATGAAAGGCTCACAGACCTGAGTGCTCTATCAATAGAGATTGTGTCGTGTAGCTACTACTTCTCAGTTGAGTACCACTGTACCTTTGGCTGTTACGTTTCTAGACATTTCAAATATACTTTATGGTGTCAACCATTTTTTTATTTTCTCAAATTTTTAAATAATCTTTATTTGTATATGTATTCAAAGTCTTCAAAGTCCATTGCTTTTTATGTATATTAAGCTGCTTTAAGGCCCTACTCTCCAGATCTGTCCTCAGTTTGGGTTAGTTGTTTGGTTAGTTGTTGTGTTGCTTGGTCTTGTTGGTTTTTGTTTGTTTTGTTTGTTCTGTGTGTTGTTTGTTTCAAAAATGCCAGGAGACTCTCAGTTAGTGCACCATTAAAAAAAATCTGAATAATTTTAAAGGTAAAGTATCTCACAGTGGAATATTCTGTAATGTATCAGGCATAGGCATAAAAATGTGTAATGACGGCAGATAAAGTCAAATGGAAAATTTTTAACTGCACAGATAATTAACCTTTGGAAAAAACTAATCAAAATACATCATTAATTTATCAATCAAAAATTGCATTTAGTTTTGATATCTTAAATACATAACTTCTTTTAGCTAAGTACTGAAATTCCTCTGTGGTTTTGTTACATGACATCTTAAAAGAGGCTATATGACATCTTTTACCTTGTAATTTTCTAGACTAAGACAGAGTTGGTCTGTAAATTGCACCTGTAAAAATAACCTTATTTGTGTATAAATCATCCAGAATACAGCATGTCCTCCAGCCCTCCTCAAGCCAGGTTCTTGGAAGATGCGGAACTAAACCCTAAAGAAACATTACTTTGTTAGATTTTTGTGAACAGGGAGAAAAGAATTGGCAACACAGAGTAGTGGATAGAGTACATAAATTCTTGCCTATCTTACCGTGACAGTTCTTGAACACCTTTTTCTGGCTGCTTGAGTTGTGAGAGGATCATACATGCACAGCAAGTTGAGGAGAGTATAGGGAGGAAAGAAGGGAATGATTGTTGCAAAACATGTAGTTAAGACATCACGATGGTAATAATATTTAATGAATTTTAAACAAAGGTGGCCCAGAATACATTCTAATGTTAAGGTCTTCATCTTATGATTTGGAAAAATTGAGTGGAATTAGTTGATTTTTTATGACATGGGCTTCATTATGACCTTGGGCAAGCCATGGTACACTTCCTGCTAAATGAGAATAATAGCACATGCTAACCTAGTGTAGTCTGAAGAGAGAAGTAAAAATGGAAGAAAGTTGAGATAGGTGATTATGCCCTCAATTGTGTTGTTAGACATGAAATTTAGTGTAACACAGCGACCATTTTAGTTCTCAGAGAAAAGCAAACTGAGGTAATACATGCATATCTATAGAAATTGTGTAATCCAGAATTAAAGTGCTGCAGAGAGTTTAGTATTTTCCTTATTTAAATTCTATTGCCTATTTTGGTGTAATACAAGTGTAAAAGGTTCAAATGTAGTAGATTTGTTTACGCATGTTACTTTTTTTCTATGAATGCAAACTATTAACACAGTGTACTTCCAAGACAAATTTAATAACAAGTTCCTGGCAATGTTAAGAACCCTTCACAATAAGCACACATGAAAAGGTTTGCAGAATGAGGGCATCAGTTCTTTCATGGTAGTAGACTGAAGCTTGATGAAGGTTGTTGAACTTTTATTTGCTAGATTTTCTCATGGAATGTGGAAATTGCCCAAAGTAAAGACCTGTGATTGACAATACATTTATTTAAACTGAAGTACAGGAGAATAGAAATTCAAAATATGCATGGTAGATAGGTCTACTGATGGCTTTTAAATGTGATGGTCTAAATTCAACCCTTGGATTTGGAAATACCTGTCAAACCAGCAACTGGATGGCATCACTTTGTACATGATCTGTTTGATTTGGGTTTTATTTCTTAAGCATCCATTCACTGTTGGAAATAAGGGTAGGTGTACTGTTACTTCAACACATTGTATCTGTTTTGCTTATCTGATCCTCCCTGCCTTGCTCTTACATCATCATTTACCTCCATGTGTAAAATACAAAATCTTTCCTTGCACTTTCCATCTATTTGGCTTTGACTAAAAATGTATAAATATAGCAAAGAGTATTACAAATTATAAAAAAAAAAATTCTTTTTCCCCAGATGAATATTTTTTTTCTAAATATACTAATTTGTTAATTTTTTTATAAAATCAATGGAAGAGTTGTGACACTTGAATGCCTTATATAAAGATCTAAACTGTACAGGAGGCAGAAGTTAATTCCCTCAGTATGGAAATACTTTGGTTTAGATATAACTCTGAGACTGAAAAAAAAAGATCAAAAGATCAATTCAGTTAAAAATAAGACCATATTCCAAAAATACTGAATTAATAAGAATTAAAGTTATTATATGCACTTTTCTGCTGTCAGTATTCTTAATTTGAACTTCATTTTAAGATTCTGTAGAAGAAATACATTAACAATTTATGGACTTGGGCATTGTAATTGCCACACTTGTCTTTTCTGCTATGTTGCAGTATACAAGGATTTTTGTTTTATTTGATGGGACAACACAGATTAATGAAAAGACTATTGAGAGAAGACTGGCAACATATTATGTACAGTGGCATTATTTTCCTGTCCCAAATATCCTTTCCAGAAATTTAGTAAACCTTACATGAAAAAAAAAAAAACAAACATGTACCTTAAAGTTCTTTCCATATATTGAAAATAAATGTAGAAACTTATTTTCAAAATAATAACGCTGTTATTTTATTTTGGAAAGAATATTTGCATTCCTTTAAAATTCTGAACTTTACACAGAGGATTTATTTGTATTTATGAGATAGCACTTGCTACATGTTGTCTTATGCAATACTCACCTCCTCCAGAAATCCACCTGTAGTTTAAAGTGCAAAGATTAGTTATTTTTAAAGAATTCTACTCCTATTCAGGTATTAAATAAAATAACTCAAAATATAATGGAAGTATTAAACCTTATAATTATTGTAAGTTCCAATATAATAGAATTGAAGTTTGTTAAAGGCTGAGTAGGAGAAAAAATGGGAACAAATTGAGATGTGTTTTTCTTTAAAGCAAATAGACTTTTTATGTATTGTAAGATTCAGACATTTTTTTATTTTAAAAATAAGTAAAAAGCATAAAAAAACCCACAAATGTGCCAGCTCTGACATTTCCTGTCTGATGACAACGATGAGATCCAGCCTGTTAAGGGCTTAAAATGAATGTCTTGTCTAATTTGTGCTCTTCATTTTTATTTCTTTCCTCCCAACTGTCTTATTTTACCCCACCTGTCACACATCACACTTTCACACCCCTACCTTACTTTTTCAGTTTTTACAAGCTTTGCCTTTTGATTTTCCCCATCTTAAATGTGATCCAGCCTTTCCTCTTTAACTATTCACTTATTCACTATTTACTTTTTTCCATCTCCATTGTTTAATTTCCTCATCTGCTTGCTATTTACCCTTTTATTTGTTGAATGAATTCTATAATTCTAAAGGAAAAACTGAACAGTACATTTAAATAACACTGAACATAAATAATAAAAATACGAGTGCTTAAGTGTATGTATGTTTCCCTTAAACCAGAAATCACATGATGCCTTTAATTATACAGTAAAAAAAAACATTAATGGATTCCTCAGATGTACAATTAATGTTATAAATGTTTAATATGTTTTTAGCATTTTATGAGAATGATGGTAGTCTTAGAATTTTGTATATTCTGTGCAGATGAACAACAGCGTTGTAATAAGGACTAGTAAGAGATGTAGAGCTTGCAAGCCACCAAGCTTTTTCAAATATTGATTCCTGATACCTGAGATGTAAATTGGCTTCCCATAAATTGACTCTGATTATATCTACCTTACATTGGATAATTTCATGCTCCCCAAAACAAATACTTAGGAGGTTTATATATTGAGTATATGTAGCTAAATTTAACTTAATAAATAATGATATGAGTGTTAATTTTGAATTTTGGTTGGCTTACTTGAGGAGATGGTTAAACTACCCAGTCTTAAGTTTTATCATTATAACTGACAATATTTGACAACTGAATTTGATTTCATTATAACTTGTTGAACTACTACTTTTATAGTTCCTTGCATTTCTTTTTCTTACATACTAGAAAGCATTTTTTTGCTTTACTTTAATGAGAGCACTGCTTCTTTCCTGTTGTGATAATCCCAAACTTTATTTTTATAGATTTTTTTTTAATATCATTCTACTTTTTCATTTAAAATTGCAAAATATGTTCTGTAATGCTGCTTGTCACACATTAATGTCAGTGACTCTAAGCTATGTTTAAGTTATCCACTGGCATCTAGTAATTATCCAGAACCATGAAATACAAGGCAATATTCTCTGATGTGTAAAATTTCAATTCTGTATATAATTCTTCAGTCTTAAACACATCTAAAAAAAAAATCTCAGTTTAACTTCTGGTATGAAATGTTTTAAAGTTTTCAGGTTTTTTTTTTCTTCATAGGTCCTTTAAACCTGAGACCATTGTAGCACAAAACAACTTAAATACATGTCCAAAGTGAAAAGGTATGACGTTGACCACACAACATATGTTACGCTGTAAGCATGATTGTGGCTGGCTCTGTTGAAACTTTTCATAATTTATATTGATTTCTTTGATGCTCTTCTCTGAAAGGGTTCTTATGAAAGATTTAAACTATATCAGAATGAATTATAATATGTTTTGCTGGTAGGGATTTTCAACAATTGAATCTCCATTACACAGAATTTGTCTAAATCATTGATCATTTTTATTGTTAACACGCTGAAGCTTTATAATAGCAATACTGTAAATGAGTACAGCACGAAGCTCTTGCTTCCTTCTAAATCTTATTTTCTCTCCTCTGTTTTGAGATATTGCTTCATACCAAATGCATGCATATAGACACAATGTATTGGTATCAGAAACAAAGTATGTGAATTCTGATACCTTTTCATCAGTTGTACACCAAGAATTCTATTTTTTAAATGATATCCTGCCAGCTTTTTCACAATCCATTAATTCCTGGATCAACATCAGAAGGAATGTCAGAGCCGAGTGAAATTCTTGTAAGACACAGATGTCAGGATCAAAAGTCAGAGACATTCTCAGAACAGCAGGGAAGCATGCTTGTTAGACCTTAATCGTAACAATTAGTATCTGCCATGTGACATTCTCTATACCCTGCCTATACTTCTGTTAAGTTCCAGGCATACTGAAAAGAGAAAGTATTTACTGAAGTTGGATATAAAAGTACATGGGCTATTAGTCTTCCTATTTCCCTTTTTGCCACTATTTGCAAACTTCCCTGTAGTGACTTACCCTACATTGTAAAAAAAAAAAAAAATGCATTAACTGAAGTAAGTTTACATTAAAAATACGTAATTGTGTTCTGAGAAGAATCTATTATGTGAAGGTATTCCTCTAATGTATATGATTAATGACTAACTAATCTTCAAGGAAAAGGCTGCTGGTAACTACATTTATCCACACTGATACATCGTTTGCCTTGTAGGCAAAAATACTCATATTCTTAACTATTAGTGGTTAATGTAATGAATAATTGGTAAGGGTTTTTTTGTTCATTGTTTTTAACCATTCTAACTATGTCTGTTTTACTTCCAGAATACTAATCTCAGAATAAAATTTAAAATATTATTCAGTTAATTAGACAATAGAGCACTGAAATGGTTAGACTCCTTTATGCTACTGTATTGGAATTCTAAATTTAAGCATTTATTTAAGGAATAGACAGGTTTGCAGGCCTGTATTTGTTGTCTTCAGTGTGTTATGCTATAAGCACATTACAGGTTAATTTTACCACAACTTTTTATCCTCTTTCTTAGCCTTTCTTTCATTATTACATTGGTGCAGCAAAAGTTGTTCAAACGTATGAACAAAACTTCTCATTTTGGTGTAATGGAGAAGTGTAAGAAAGAAAAGGGAGAGGAAAAGTATCCTCAAAGTGAGGAAACAGGATCTTTGAAGCAGGTCAGATGCTAATGAATGCTAATACTTTTTATATATGACATTATACCTATATATCTACACACAAATAATACTAAATATAGCAAGTTGGCCTTGTTAGAGATGGGGAAGTTAAGTAAGCTACACTCCAAAAAAAAAGCCAATATCTTCTTATTCACTGAGAAAAGATAGAGAAAAGTACAATGTGACAATGACAGAGTGGTGCAGAATCTGAGAGTTGATCTAGAGATGTGAGAATAGATTTCACTCTCTAGTCAGGCAAGGAGGAGTTGGTCATTTTGGCTAGGGAATTTGCAGTGGCTGAATAAAAGATTTTGAGGAAGAATTTAATACTAAAAAGAGGAGAATGGAATTAGAACAGAGATTAAGAAGCAGTCCAGAAAAGGTTATTGTAGACTGGGGTGACATTCACCAGTGCCCTTTATCTAATGAAAAGAGGGGAGAGAGTCTAGAATGAAAAGGAATAGGCATTTCAGGTAATGACTTTTAAGAGTGTGAAAAGGAATAGGCATTTCAGGTAATGACTTTTAAGTGTATGAAGGTGAGGAATACCAGAAGAGAAAGGATTATGTCAGTGTTAGGTTCTATACAATAAGAGAATAAAAATATTGTTAGACAAAAAGTAAAGTATAAATAGGAAAAACAGTAAATTTGGGAAGAGTAGGTCAGAAACTGGTTAGAAAATTCAACCTAAAAAATGCAGGAGCTGGTGATGCGTCACAGGAGAACAAAATAATGGGAAAAGATAATATTTAATTTTTCAATGGAAAAAATCATATCTGAAAAAGAATAAGGAGGTAGAACACATAGAGGAGACAAATAGGAGGAAGGGTTTGGCAAGGAATTATAAATAGAAGAGCAACGAGGCTGTAGACCTCTTAGTTATACATATTGGAAACAAGCAGCTTTGAACTGAGAATGTGGCCAAGCTACAAATAGAAAATGTGTAGTGGGATGATTTATAACTTATTAGTATCAAAGCAAGAACTATACTTTGTACCAGAAATTTTATCCAAATTTTATTCAGTTTATCCTGAGCATCTGTGTTTGGATATCTCCAAGGACAAAGACTCCACAAACACCCTGGACAAGCTGTGCCAGAGCTCAAGCACCCTCACAGTGAAAAAGTTTTTCATGGTGTTCAGATAGCACCTCTTGTGTTTCATTTTGTTCCCATTGCCTCCAGTCCTGTCACTGGGTACCACTGAAAGAGCCTGTCTCTGTCCTCTTTGCACCCTCCCTTCAGCTATTTATACACATTTATAAGCTCTCCCCCACGCCCCCCATCTTCTCTTCATGAGGCTAAGTGATCCAAGCTTTCTCAGGCTTTCTTCATATGATGCTCCAGTCCCTCAATAATAATCTTCACGGCTCTTTGTTGGACTCTTTCCAATGAGTCCATGGCCATCTTGTACTGAGGAGACCAGAACTGGACAGGGTACATCTCCCTCCAGCCGTAGACTTTTGTGATATTTTATCGGTTGTTTTTCCCCAGCACCCAGGGCCGTAGCAGAACTTGCAATCTATGCTTTGTAACTTCTGAAAGACATACAGGTGATGTGAAACAAGATAGCTTTGTTTCTAAAAGCACATTTAAAATTTATAGATGCAAGTGTGCTATGGAGCTGTCCTTCTTCATAAGATGAAATGTGTGCAAAAATTAACTATTTTTGTCTGCATTTTGACTTAATCCTTGATATCTTACAGGTTTTGGATATACACAAATACTAATAACACTTTATTCTTATATAACACATATTATGCATGATAATATCTGAGAGGAAAATAGCAGTCTACAGGAAAGCCATTAATCAGAAGCACTAAATGCCAAAGATAAAAATTAGTGAATTCACTAATGGCTTTTTCTTCTTCTATCCCTGCTGTTATCATTCAGCTGCTTTCATTTATCTGCAGTTTCTTCACTTTTCAAGAGTATTTACACAAACATGCCCACTTTTAGCATCGCAAGCATTTAATAACTGAGATAGCAGCTGCAAACAAGTAATGCTCTTGGGTGATTTGACTGGAAACATAAAATTACTGTCTTAGAGAGAAAACAAAGTCTATGAGAAGCTGGAAATGAAGGTGTTATAGCTAATCAGATAGACCAGATTTTTGGTCTATATGGATTACACTGAAATTGGTGTATTGAGGCAGAGGGTTTGATCGATCATTCTTTGCTTTTGCCTGGTAAGAGAAATTCTACAGCAACTGCTAAAACAAATTTATTTGTTTTATATTTTTATTTGAAGGAGAAAATTTCTTTGAACTGTGTGTGTATTTTTTGTAGTATTGCAAAATAAGTGAGAGTAAATGTATAAGAGAATAGAACAGTGGTTTGAAGAGAATTCTTGATCATCTCATCTAAGTACTAGAAGAACAGTTACTGTAATGTACGTGTTGCAGAGCTTTATTTTAATTATATTTCCTTCCATTTTTTGTCAGTCATAGATTTAAAAAACTTCAAGTGACAAAACCTAGAAGTTGTTTTGTTTTATTTTCACATGTAAGACATTTAAATACTTCCTGAAAAACAACTTTTAAATCCCAAATTTAATTAACTTCTTTGTAGTTATTTCTGTAGTATCTAGAAACTCTGAGAAAGTACAAACAGAAATGCCTTTAATTTAATGATGAGGAAGCAGAGAACATACAGAGCTTCCAGTGCAATGCAGAATATCTATTTAAATACCCACTTTGTTGGTAAGTCAGAACAAGTGTGCTTGCTCTTTACTGACTGTATGATTATCTTTTAGAAATTTGAAGAGTTTCATCCATTTAGGCTCTTTAGAGATGCTCTTTATTTCAGATTTCCTGCTTTACACAGTTTTGTGTTTAATCTCTATATAAGTTTGCATGTATATGCATATATATATATATACGTAGTAATGAAAGTCCATCTTCAGCATAATTCACCATATGTATGTAACCACTCACAACCAGATTGTACTTTTCTATCTGGGAATGTCTTTTTCCCCCTGTATGGTCTATCTAAAGACAAGCTACACTAAAAGCAGTTAAGAGCCTGGTGACTAGTGGGTTTAAGGCAAATATTCAACATAGTTCTGATGCAAATTCTCCAGGACTGAGGAGAACCAAGAGATACAAACCTGGTTTTTTTCTACTTTTTGAGAAGCATCATGTTTAAAACAGATGGAGAAATAATTATGACACTAATAGGAGCTTTCAATATATGTTTTTTAAGACATTGATTTCTAATATTTGTCTAGTTATCAGGTGTTTAGCTTTTGAAGCTTTGCTGTGAAAGTAGAAGTGTTCAGTCAGTACATGAGAGAATGGCTGAATTATACTATTATGAGCTCTGAGAGCATGCAATATTTTGCATTGTCAGAAGCATTCTATATTAGTTTACTTTTAGCCATTCATCAGAGCTTAAACCTCTTTTTACACTAAAAGTGTGTATGTGTTCAAATCTAAAGAAATTAATGAGATATTGAAGAGTTAAGATAGATGATCCTTGTGAGCCTTATGTCCTAATAAGTCTTTCAAAGTAATTAAAGATTGCTAAATCTAACAGTATTATGATGAACAAAATAGATATTTTTCAAGTACTGACTATATTGTCATTTACATCTGACATATTTATTCCAGTCCTACTCTCTAACTCCCATCAAACTATAACTTTTCAATTCCCACACTTTGAAAAGAGGCTGTATGGTTTGTGTCAAGAGTGACATGACATCAGTTAGCTCCCACCTATCTCAAATATTCTGGATAGCATCTGAATTTTCAAAGAGGGTTGTGGCTTCTTCAAACTGAGTGTTTCATTAGGTGTCCAACCACTTGCCTCTTTGAACCTAGTAAAGATTTTCATTTTTCTTTCAGTGTTAATATCTGACCCCCATTTGTCTCTCTTTCCTACCTTTTCTCTCCCTCCTGTTTCCTAAATGTTTAGTGCCACTTAGTATTTCTTCTGCTCTTCTTTCTTTTGCTTTTATCTATTCCAATTTTGGCTCTGAGTTTCTGCCATTGTTTCCTTTGCTTCTTCCTTAATCTTTTACCTTTGATCTTATTTTTTTCCTACTACCAAATTTCTTCTACAATCTTACTCTTTCTAGATACTCATCCTGTGTATTATTCATGTTTTGTAAGTTGTTTATTGAACATTTCTTTGTTCATAGAGTCCCCTGTGCATTTGGCCAGTAAATTTAGTACATCCTTTACACTATTTATGACCATCTCACTTCAAATGTATCAAACTGTAAAAAGAGGCTCACAAATTCTCAATTAGTAGATTCCTACTTTGGATCCTTAAATGTGAATAGATCTGTGTTTGCATGCTGTGCTCATGATGTTTTGGAAGAGATCGTGAAAGTAGACTCCAGATGAAGAATTTTGATTCTTATGAAAATAATAGAGCGAAACCCTACCCAAACCCAGTATTTCATCGGGATAATTTCTGCAATAAGTGATTTCAGAGGCCACAGTATATATTTGTTTGCATAAGAAAAAAAACCCAAACAGATAAGAAGTACAGTAAATCAATTAATACAATTTGAGAGGGGGAACATTTGGAAAACCTGAGTTTAAACAAATTAAATGGTCTAGAAAAATATGCATTGTAGTTACAATTAAAAATATGGAAATTAAATTTTTACACCACTTGAAATGACTATGTCTATATCTTTCATAGTGTTCCTTCTACAGAAATTAATCAAATCTGGATGCTAAAAATTAGGTTTTGGAAGTAGGCAAGGATTTCCCCTCTATTCATTATTATTTCTATTTATTATGATAGCCTGTATAATATGTCAACATAAAATTGAATACTAAGACTGCAACTGTGTCAGACGGATTATTTGATAGAAAGCTTCAGAACTGAGATTTCTTGTGTCATGAGTGGTCTTTATTTAGAAATTAGATCCATTTAGACAGTGAATGGATCACTTGATTGGAAAAGTTTGTTTCACTGCCTGGCATCCAAAAACCCACCTGTCCACTTGTCTGTCTGTCCAATCTTGAGTTTAGATCTCAGTACTGAGAACTCAGCTATAGCTCTGCAATTGGCAAATAGATGAAATATCTACCACTTCATTTGTCTTATCCCTCATTACCTGTTGTCTGAAATCCTCTACTGTTTCTATTTATATGCAAGATTCAGAATTCTCTTTACACAGCTTTACACAGCCCAGTCCAGCAGACAGTCCAACCTAGAACATCTAATTTTTGGGTCAGAGGTCCTATAAATACTGGAAATGAAGTGTCAATAAGCATTCTATATTTTGCCTGTGAAAAGTATTTGTACACTTGGATAATCTGTTCAAATATAAAAATTTGGCTATGATAAATCCAAGATTTCAGTGACACTAAATGAAAATAATGAAAATTCAAAATTATGTTCTAATCTGTTATTAAAGGTGGTGCTGGGTGAGAAACAAACAAACAAAGAGTATAGAGACTAAAACTGGAGCGTTACAGATCTCTTCACAATTGCAGACCACCTGGTGGTTACCTTAACTGCCAGCATTAACTACCTTCCTCACTCATTTGCTTAAATGGTGGAATGTATACACAAACTACATAATACCCATAGCCTTTTGCATACATTATATTGCAAGATAACTATTTTAAACTTCAAACTTTGAAGTAAGTAAGAAAGAAGTGATGCTTTTTCATGAAAGAATCAAGATGACAACTGAGAAGTAAGTTAGGCTAAACCTAGGGGCTGCAGAAAGGGTATTAGCTTAAAAGAAAGTAGAGGATTTTATTCACCGTAAGTTAGACACATTACATTATCCCACATTACATGAGCATAGACTAGTTTATTCTAAGTTAATACCTGTCCATTTATTCCTATTACATCATGTGGCCTAGTGGAAAGTACTGTACAAACCTGGCCTCTCATATACTTACACTATAGCAGTTGTGACTGCGCTATTTTCACTTCTGCCTTCACCAGTCCAGTTGCCTTGCCAAATACTTTTCTCAGTATGAAAAATCGTAACAAAGGTCATACATATCTGAACAATACACCTTTTTTCTTTGGTAGCCATTTTTTCTCTCCTTCACATCCTTTTTAAATACACATTTATTTCATGAAACATTTACGCTTTAGTCTCTTCGTAAAAGATGCACAAAATCATGGCCCCTCAGTTTCAGTTTTGCTGTCTTTCATCTAATGCTTTTGCACCCTTTCAAATCAATCATCCTTTTACTTCATATCTTATGCTTGCATGCTGTTCAGACAATTGACAATACACCTGAGCTTTCACGTCTAAGGCACTTACTTTATACCAATATAATGACAATAATTTCTATCAGGTTACTTCTGTTTTTCCTGCTGTAGTTCTGCTCAAAATGTGTTTTATGTGGCACCTTGTCCAAGAGTGTCTAATCATGTTAAACCCTAGTACATTGCAAAGATGGTCTGTGTTATTTTATAGAACAAAGGCAACCAGGGAAAATGTTGATGTTCTTTATGTTCCAGCGGACAGTAATTTCTCTGCATCGTGACTACAATATTGTTCTGTTTAATCCCAGCAGTAAGTATTTGGAGAGGTTTTTTGGGTGTGTCAAAATATATAAAACTTCTCAGTCATTGGTCATTTAAATCCTTACACACCTGTCTCAGCTCAGTACCAGGCAGTATCTAACACAGAGCTCCAGGAGTATGCTCTAGGCAGTATCTAAGACTTCCACTCATCGCTTTGCTGGAGAGCAGCAGGCACCCTACCTGAGAGGGAGGCTATAATCCAGATGGAATACAAAGCATCTGGGGATTAAGAAGTGAGGTGGAGGAAAGAGAAACCATGTGGAATGGAGGGATAGGAATATGTGAGGCAGGGCGAGGTAAAATTCAATGTCAATGGAGAGATGATTTAAGTCATAGGCAGCATGGTTTCCTCCAAAACTTTGGCATACCTCTACCATGTGGTGGAGTCATGGCAATGACTTTCAGTTCAGAACTGAAGATATTTTTATATATTTCATATAATTATTCATGTGGTTAAATGGTATCACATATTACAAACAGGTGAAAATAAATTTGTTCAGTTAAATTCACTTAAAGGTCTGTATCGTACATTAAATGAAGCTATGCTCATATATTTGTACTTGGAAAACAACACTGGGATGATGTGTAATGAATATTTT
>VXBZ01007443.1:82192-109692 GCA_013399135.1 Heliornis fulica | reverse complement strand
AGATATTATCAATGCTTATCCTGTGCTTAACGAATTGTGTGACTATACTGATGTGATGGAGAACATAGAAAATTAGGCAGTTTCAGCATTTATTTAGGCACCTGGACTAGGGGCCTGCCCCAAAGCCCATTTGGATGGAATGACTACAATAAGCTCTGGATCAGACCCTGTTGTAATAGGTAATTACCCATCAACAGACGCTCCCTATGGAGCACCTAGGCAGCTGTGCAGTTCTCTATACTGCAGGAAGAATTTCTTCCTTGTGTCTGCAGGTGATGATGCTACATATTGAGATGTAAGTTTTACTTTTCTGTTACTAGTTTTCATTACCTATAAGCAGAGTATTCTGAATAAAATTATTTTTGTGGTTATGAAAAGTAAAAGGTATCAAATCACCCAGTTGTTTCAGGTGAAAAAAATTACATTTTGTTTGATTTAAAAGAAAAACAAAAAAACTTCTACTTCAAAGCAGTAGATCTCTTATGGATAATACAAAATTCAAGCCTGATGATGATGATTATTCCTCATTCCATGAACATGAATTACTGAAACCTTATCTGCATTTGAATTTTTCAAGTGAAAATATTTTTGAAAGACATTCAGATAAAAGTGTTTAGTCATGAAATTATCCCATACTTGACTTAATGATTTATTGCTTCATTTAAATTTATCTCAGTCCTTTGTAAGATAGTCATACACTGCTTCTGATGTTTGATTTTGCCGAGAAAGTCTTTAAATAAGAAATAGCAATTTCTATATTGGGGCAAACATGTCTTTTTCAGGGAAGGGTAATTATATTTCAGTAGAGTTAGATGGTTCAAATCAAATCTTGATAATTATCTCGTGACATCTTACATTGTCCCTTCACCATAGTCTGCAGTGTATCTTAGGTTATTACAATGCTCAGGCCATGTAAAAGAGACCATGCTGTGGCTTCAGTTACCCATTGGAGAGTTGTAGTTTCAGATGTGCCCTGGGCATTTTGTACCTTCCTTACAGAATACACGAAATCCCAGGAACAGTGGAGTAGGGAAGGCTAAAATTCAACTCCATTGATTTTCTAATAACTGAAGATAAATAAAACATGGCCAGGTAGGAAGTTTGAGTACTTAGGTCACAGTTATCACATTGGTGATTGATTGTTTGCTACCTGTCTACATTTTCAATCTTTACAAATAATGCTCTGCAATACAAATCTTTTAGAGCGGGAACTTGTCCCAAGCAGATAGCTCATTTTGATATAGCAAGCATGGCAAATTTTATTAGTGTCTCTTTTCATTGCAAAACAAGAAAAAGAAGGGATACCAATTAATTACAAATTGCTATTTTTTGAATAATCAGATTATTTCTGCCAAATATCTTATTTCTATAATTTTCTTTATTCTTTTCACATTTTTTTTCATATGTAAATTAATAGCCTCAGCTTGCCTTTCACAGGGGAATTTCAATCTGGATTTTTTTATTATTTTGAGAATTTCTAATATTAAAAAGTAGAACTTAGAAAGTTTGTATAACCAAAAAGTTTTATCATCTTTTCTTTTATTTTGATAACAGAAAGTATTCACATCAGGCAGGTTTCTTATTTGAAGTGTCTTTAATGACTATTAACATGTTTCACATCTAAAACAAATGCATTTCTAACAGTTTAGGTCCAAGTTTGGTTTTTTTTTTTCTGCCTAGTCATATTATTGAGTTCACGCATATATTTCTAATGTTGCTTGGCCACCTTAAATAAACTTACTTCTCTTAATTATGCAAGATATTTCCTTCTGAAATATAAGTTTTTATTCGGTAATTATTTTTTTACATATTTACTGACTAGAGGAATATTGCATTGATTATATTTCACCTACTAGTATCCCCTTACTAATTCCTTTTTAATTCAGGCCTTTTTCCTCCAGTTTGCAATAACAAACTTGCACATTGAGAAATCTTCTAGAACATAAAGGCTGAGTTATATCATTGTCTTTTCAGCTTCAATAATTGTGACAAGTATACATATTTTTTAAAAATAGGAATTATTTTTGAGGCATGATTTATTTGAGGTTAAATGTTTGTGATCCATACATAGTCCAGTACACACATTTACTACATGCTCAGTTGTGCTAGACTTACTCTGTCATACTCACTTTTTGGACTGTATTCAGCATTAGTTGGGTATTTCTTCTGTTTAAGCAACTTGGTCTGCATTGTCCATGGTCTCCAACAGGATCTCAGTATCCACAAAGTAAATAATATTGAAGGGAAAAATTTATAGCTAGACCACCCAGAAGGTTCTTTATTCATTGCACCTCTTGAGCCCTTGAGGAGGACATGTCTCAGTTCAGAATGCATACTCAGTCTCTTATTATTTGTCAGAGTCCAGAGTTGATGGGATATTGTCTACCTTCCTTTGCAAGCAGATTTTCTTAGAACACTGCTAAGATTTAAGCCTAGTCTCTATGTTTTTACTCAGAAGATCTGTATACAAATCTGAGTTTTAGCAAAGCTTTAAATGCATCCTTAGCTTTAGGAACTGTAACTTTTACAAGATTCATTTCCTGTTTCTTGAGTTATTACATGATTATTTTCACCTTGGAGGTCACCTGCTTTCCCCAGTACACAGAATCTCATTAGCCTTTAGACAGACAAATGGAACTATTGTAAATGTATCTACATTTGATAATAAAAACCTACTCAAAATTACAAGTGTACACTTTACGGTGTACTCCACCTGAATCTGTCCTCTAGCCAGATGGAGGCTCAAAAGCATAACAGTCATTGCTGGACAGCAGTGAATTCTGAAAACCCAGCATCAGTGTTATGGTGCTCATCAAAGCCATGTTTGATTGATCATCTGCAAGCTGCAAATCTGTGTAATACGTGGGATTTTATAGTGCAATTGTGACTTTACTGTCTAAAACTATGCTGATGGGCTTTTCCCATTGGACTTTTCCTATTGATCTGCAGCCTAAAAATTATTGAAAGTTCATCCTGATGTTTTGTGTGGGGAAAGGATGCTGTTTCTTCTATATTGCTTTATTACTTTAGAAATGCTCCATAGTCTAAGGAAGTGTGATAACTGTTTTGAAGTGTGGATAAAGCTTATTTCCTGTGTGAACCTCTGCTACTTCCACAGGATGGTATAATGATCATGACTTTTTTCTCCTTTGCGTTAGTCTCAATAAAAAAGAAATGTAAATATAAAGAATGTGTCAAGTAAGGTTTTAAATTACAAAAAAAAATATTGAACTTAGTAGTCTGTATTTTTTAACAACAGCAATCAAATCTAGACTACAGCTGTAGGTGCTCTTGAAAATACCTCTGCATGTGAGTAGCTTAACAGATAGGAATGCAACTCCACTGAGTTTCTTTATGGAATGACAATATTGTTTGCAGAACCTCCAATTTTTATTACTAAATCTCAAAGGTAGGAACTTTATTTACTTGTGCTGGAGTGTAAGGAAATAACTGTACCTAGGTGAACAAAAATAATACTTCAATTCTTCTTTTTTTTTTTTTGCCAAGTCTTAATTGAGATGATTCAGCAACTGTGTGGTTTTCTCTCCTTTAAAGAAGAAACATGAAATAATACAAAGACATGTTAAAATGCAGTTATGTGCTCTTGAGCTACCAAGCATATTGATATTAATTCAGAAAGCCCTAAGGCTAATACATTTAAATTGTCATTCCTTACACCATCATAGATAAAATGAAGTGCTCAAATGTGTTTGTTTCCTCTAATCTTCAGCCAGTTTATGAAATATTTACAAATATTACTAATGAATTCAGAAAATGGATGAAACACGTGAATACTCTTATAGAAGTACCTTTACAAAAGTAAGGTCCAGGGCAACCATGATGTAGAACTGTGTAGTGGTGATGGTATGTTTTTCCTGAGACAACTAGCAGCCACATCTCTTTTCTCATACATAAATGGCAGTCAGCAATAGCTAGAAACAAAAGACCCCTCTCTCACTCTCTGAATACAGTGACATTCATTCTCAGAGAAGCAGGGGCAGCTTTTTGAAAGCAGACTTCTTCAGTCCAACAATAACACACAATGAGTTATTGACTTGTTTATATATGGAGCTCTTTTCAGTAACTAACTCTGACTCCCCACAGTCTGGACAAATGATTGATTTCGTTGTTAGAAAAAGAGAAAGCTCTTGCACTAAACTCTGTAGTGCAAACTACTTTTCCCCCATTTGTTCCCCCACTGAATAGGACCTTATTAAAATGCACTTTCCAAAAAATACCTGCAGCTGGCCTTTATAAGCATGTTTTGTATATATAAATAAGTAATTTGTCCCACTCTTTTGTATGGTAACAAACCATTGGAGAATCTTGTCAACATCATATATGAAGGTTGAGTGTCATAGGATTTTGGTTAAACAATATATATATCAATATGCCTATAAAGCATAATTTTAAAAGTATTTACAGTACCTGTTTTCTATAGGGTTGCAAATACTAACTTTTAAAAGTTAATAAGCATGATGTTTTTTATTAAGAAATTCCTATTCCCTTTTGACACCAGTTGTTAAAATGCCATACATGTGTTTTGATTCTTTTTTTATATATGATCAGCTACTCAAGTATTTGAATAACTGTTAATCTTTTAACTTTTGCACAGTGTTGTAGCATATAATCTATTACTTTTTTAATATACTTTTAGTACTAATTCTCCATATACATACTTGTACAACATTTTATTTTAAAAGAAGTGAGCCTTCTTATGTCCTCTTTTTTTAATATGGTTTTGGTTTCTTTTTTATAAATTTAAGTACCGAGATACTACTGAAAAAACTGTTGTGTTTGTGCAACAGCTGTGTTGCAGCAACAGTTTTCCTGCATTAAAAAAGGATGCAGATTTCTGGAAACCCTGTGTTTTGCCAGTCACAAAAGATCATGTGAAGTGCTCATTGGAAGGTTGCTGAAGGTAGTTTCGAATGCATTTTACTAATATGTATAGAAATACCATGAGGAATTAATGAGGTTAATGCCACATTACTCTGGATTCCTTAGCTTCTTGAACCTGTAAAGTTGTCTTAGCCATGGCACACAGAATGTAAAATACTAGGAGATCAAATGCAAAATAGGTAGCATTTTCCTGCAACGTGACATAAATTCAGTAGAAAGCTCTGTATATTCCTTGTGTTTCATACCAGATTTAAGGAAGTGCCAATTTCCAATTTGTATAGGTTTCTGTGGCTATAAAAAGAAAACTGGGAAAGTGTAAATTCTGGATTTATAATCTGGGACATCAGTTTTGAAAACGTCTCAGTTTGTTGCTGTAATCCTGTGAGTTAATCATGTCATACTTTGCTTTTACAAATTAGTATTGTTTCCATCTTTTGTATATGAATTTGGGAGTTGGAATAGATGATCTTTCAAGGTCCCTTCTAACCTCTAGCATTCTGTCATTCACAAATTTGAATTTACTGTAGCTCCTCTCTTTTAATTATTAATCTTTCTAATAAAAATATTTTTATTTCTCATACTTACTTCCTTTTTTTATTTAATGTAGCATTCCTTGCATAATTTAGCTCCTTTTTGGAGTGCTAGCACCAGTTTCTATCACTCATTAATCCTGCCCAGGCAGATCTGGAGATCAAATTATAGAATATTAACAGAATTTATTACATGATACGATGTCAGCAATGATATTCTGATGTTTGCTGAACCTTTGTAGAACCTTGTTAGCATTACCAAAGATTTCACTTACAAAAATAAATCCTAGTGGGTAAGTTGTGAGGTGAAAATGTTAAATAAATGTTCTTGCTCTTATCCATTTTCATGTGAACACCAGGGATTAACATACTTGCATAAAAGTATGTATAAGCAGAGCAATGAGGAAAGAGCTATGTTTTCTACAGGGGTGCATGCACAGAGCAGAAAATCATGCTTGTCTTGTTATCTTTAACATCTAAGTATCTTGCACTGTGCCTTGTGGATGTAGATGAGGAGCTCATACAGCATCATTCTTAACTGGTTGTGGAATGTCAGCGAAGGAAAAGGAAGAGCTATTCTTCTGTGTAGCTTCTGTAGCTTTTTGTGAAGACTCAGAGATCCATAGGATTTTCCTGTGATCTCAATGTATCCATACTTACAATTGACTTGTTCCTCCCCCTGCATGTCTGAATGTCCTAGGACAGACCTTCAGCTGCAGTGAAGTGATGTCAGTTGAAGTTGGTGGCTTTTTACTCATTTAATTGAGTGACATGCAAACCTGGACTTACGCCTTCTCCTCCAAAGCCTTTCAGAAAATCTCTGAACAGCAGCTTTGTGGAGCTTTTCAGCTTTTGTCTCTCCTACAGCTTCAGGTGTTACACAAGGACCCAGTAATGATCATCAGGAACAGATCCTAGCTTTTAAAAGATACTGTATTTTTGTTTATTAAACAAGTTACACTCATTTGACTGGAAACACCATCTGAAAAGTAACTAATTTAAATACTTTTTCAGTCAATACAGTACCATTTGAAGGTGACAAGAATGATACAGGAATAATGTTAATTGTGTGCTGAAAAATCAGGACAATCTATTTTCTATCTCTCATTTGCATTAAAGATGCTGTATGTAAATTGGCGAAGAGATGTGCCTTAACAACTCCATTGTTTGTGCCTTAAGCTTTTTTTTAAATTTTTCTTTAGTTATATATAAAAATGCAGGTCTGTGTTCTGGAATCCTTAATAGTGCCATAAGAATTTGTCAAAATGAAATTCTCAGATTCTTTGCAAGGGTGCAAGCATTTTCTCATACTCTCATACCTATAGAATCAGAATTTTAATATTTTATTTAAAAAAAAAAAAAAAGAAAGACACTATAGCTAACCTTTTTAAGCCCTTTCCTTGTGCCAGGAGGAAAATATTTCTGTGATAAGGTTAACAGTAATTATATTAAACTTTTATATTTACTTAAAAGCTTGCCCATCTGATCCCTATTCTGCTCTTGCTTTCAGATGTAATTGCTGAAGACCAGTGGGTGTACTAGTGTCAATCAAATCCCCTTGTGACAGCAAGCATATACAGACCCTTTTTTCCTTTCTAGAGGTTTCATTTACCACACTTAGATGAATAGTTTGAATTGTTTCAAACTTTGGGACAGTAGATGAAATCCTAGCTCCATTTAATAACTAATCTTCTCATCCTGATCTGTTCTGACAGGTATCTAGAGGAAGGCCAAAACATTGCAGCGTGCCTGATGTGAGGCCAATCTCTACCATAGGTAGAGCACAAGTATCTTTTAGATAGATTCTTCTCAATGAATTTGAGACTGGGATTTTTGAAGAACCCACACAAAAGCAATTGGCTACTGTCAGAAGTAGTGCACACAATTTTTTAGCCTTGTCTCTACTGCATATAATTTAGACACCTGAATTTCAAATATCGACCACTGAAAAACATATTTGGGATGTATGAAGCTTTCAGGTCAGTTATTCTGAAAAACCTTTTTAATAATTATATTACAAGCTAAGCCAATGGTAATAACATTTAACATGTTTTTTCATGTTGATGAAGAATAAAAGAAATTTACATAATATACTTGTATATTAAGAATTTAAGAAAATATCATATGAGTTTATATGAAAATGCTTCACATGGGGTTTTAATCTATGCATGTGTTGCATGTTATTTTTCTTTTTTGTGGTTGGATTTTGCTATTGATGTTCAGAGGGAAAAAATCATTAGATATTCCTTCCATAACAGAGGGATTATATTTATAGCGAGATAAAGCGAATTATATAAGGTAATTTTGTTGATAACTAAAAGAAGAAATTATATATATTTGAAGGACAGAAAAAAGTTATTTTTTGTAACTGACATAAAAGCTAATAAAAATGGCGCAGTTTTCTTCCAATATGCTTTTTAATGCCCCAGTAAAGCAATTGCCAGAAATAATTTCATATGCACATATGATACAGGTTTGTGAATCTTGGGGTTTGCATCTTTTTTTTTTCTGTGGAGTGTTAGGAACCCCAGATGCTAGGAGTAATTTTCCCAACAGGTAGAGCATAAGCTGTACTAGGCAAGAGCTAACAACTTGATATTCTTTTTAAACTTAATCTCTCATTGGCTTATTACTCAGTTCTATTAAGAAATTTAACCATGCTTATCAGAGACAAATAAATACCTTGGAAAGCCAGGCACAAAATCCCTCAGTCCTTATTTAAGGAAATGAAAGTACAAGTATTTGTAAATTCCTTAGGTTAGCAAGGTTTGTAACTGATCTTCTCATTTCTCTGTGAAGACAACTATTGCTTCCCCCCTTCCCTAATTCCCCACCCCTCCCAGTTTTTTTCTCTTTTTCTCTTCCTAATTCTATACTGACTAGTCTGATATGTTTTTTTTTTTTACATTTTCTACAGTTTAAAAAAGCATTGAAAATTAACTTTTAACTCATTAGCAAAAAAAAAAACCAACCCAAAACCCATGAGTATTGTCACTAGGATCCATGGTTAACAACATATATTCTTTTTTGTTGACAACAAACATGAATTAAAAAAAAATTAACAGTTGCTAGTTCATAGTTCTGGGTAGGAAACAGTATGTAGCCCCAAACAGAATTTTGGCAAGTGCAGTTTTGTTCCTGTTCCCTCATTGTTACAGAAAGGCAATAAATTCCATCAGCCCTTTCACTTGCACAGATTTCTCTCTCATGGCCAGATTCAGTGCATTTACTTGCATAATGAAAATGAATAGCAAAGACTATGTCCTCTCTCCTTATTGCTGCCAGCCTGTGTTTGTCAGTGTGTTTGGACCAAAGGAAAAATCCCAGTGGTTGGGTGTTCCCTCTCTGAGAATGGATGGAAAGCTTGAAGTGAAGAGCTCATTATCTTCCAATACATTTTATGTAGGAGTTGTAAATATGGTTAATGTCATGTGTGACTCCAGCACTGTATCTGACCCCATGTAGAGGATGCAGTCATCTTTCCTCTAGAGAAAACCTTCCTGACTGCAGTATGAAATATTGATCTCATATACTCAATGGAAGTTTTGGTATACATCATACTTTTTATTAATTCTGCCAATTTCTAAAGAAACTAGGTATATATAGTTTCTTCAGATTCATTTCCTACATTTTTTAATATCCAATACTTTTTGCCACTCAAATATTTTCAACTATTTTCAAAGATTTTTCACTCTAGCAAAATAATATTCAACAATAAATGAAAAACTCTTATTATTTAAGGAACTCCTTTGTGTTAGAACTGTGTTGCAGATCTAAAGAAGAATGTTAAATTGTTCTAATATTTTAGGGAAAAAAATACATTACAATGTGAAGATGTAGAAAGCTAATCATAAGATTATGCAAGAAATATTATAATGAAAAACTATTAAATCAGGCATTTTTCTTACAACAGCTCATGCTGTGAAGTTGGCAGCATATTATATAAGTGAAATATTAATACAAAATTGATGGCAAGTAAAAGTGAAGAATGACTTCCATGTAGGTTTCCGGATGGCACAACCCCCTTATTCCTTCAGGTATAATGATAATACATTCATCTTATTGCAAAGCCAGCAGTAAATACATCTTAAAATTTCATTTATTGGGATAATTCAAAATCTTTCTATATCAATGTCATTTCATTTTCCTACCAATAACTTGCATTTGACATGAACTTCTTTGCAGTTATGTACTAATTTCTAGCATCTCATATTTTTCTTAAATAAAACCGATTCACTAAACATATACACGTAGACCTCAGTCTTGAGCTCCTTAGTTACTTTACCTCAACCATCTGCCCAATGTTGAGATATTTCCAGTTCCATCTGCTTGATACTTTTATCTCTGCCTGTTGGAAGGCACATGTTCAGTTGTAAATACTCTAAAATTTCTATTTAGAACTTGCAAATAAAGACCTCACATATACAAATCCACTTGATTTATTTTAATGTTTGTGAATCACACGCAATAGCCATGCAGGTTTTTTCACTGATCTTCACCAGAGCATTTAACAGTCTGCTTAAAGTCTTTTGGCACACTGAAAAGATTGGAAGTGGTACTACAGGTACTACACCACACCACACCCAAGCACCTACTGCAGGAAAGGTCACACTTCTGTTTGAGTGAGTCTGAATATGAATGGCTGAACTCTCCATTAGCCTGGGAGCACCTTTAACCTGTGATCAGCAAAGAAGCTCCTAGAGGTAAGAAGCTATTCTAGGAAGCACAGCATGCAAACCAGTTGTGTGTGGGGTTGCTTCAGCTCACCGATTCTCTTTGGTGGAATTGCCATTGCTCAGTGAATGTATGCCCACTTATTTCATCTTTTGAAAAACTCAGTGGTTATCAATATTTCACATATCCTTCAATGTTGATATTAATAGCGCTTGACATTATCCTGAATACTAATTCAATAATAATTTCATGCTAAATGATCCATCTTTATTTCTAAATATTCCTTATTTTTGTAATTCATCTAACTAAATAATTTCTTATAAGTGTAAGTTGAATAAAAGATGTATCACATTAGTGGGTGTATTAATCATCATCTGTATTATGAAGAATAATGAAATGAAGATATAGTTAGTCAACTAAAGATGAGGTTTTATTCAGCAACAACTTAATTAGATGTTCAAGCTAGCAAACAATAACCAATTGTTTAACATGATTGGTATCGCTGGGGTGTGGGGGATTTTTCATGTTGTTTAAAAAGTGCTGAATCCATATATCTGCACTCATAGTAAATCACTAATGGTGGCACCATCACAGCCTTAGGTTGGGTTTTTTTTCTGTTTTCTGAATACCTATTGAATAGTCTTGTTTCTATTTTGCTATTAAAGCGATGCAGGTCCATGTAATTTTCATTTCTTTCCATCCTTAACAGTCCTCTGAGATACTAGAGAGGGAGTGCTGTCACATTTAGAAAAGGGTTTGGGACATATGAAGGTGCAGAAAGGTACAGGATGAGATTTGCAAAATCTGAACAATATTTCCTCTCTATTGGGACTGCAAATGCTGTGAAATTTGATGGGGAAGCATCATTTTGCAGAATTACTTCACTCATTACTTACGAAGAAAAGCCTTCCTCATGATCACTGATGTCATTTGTTTTGCCTGGTTTAGAAAATAATTATGGATGCTGAGCTCAGAGCCTAGTATAAATCAATACTGAAGTTGTTGAAGCTTGGCTGATCTATACCAACTGAGGATTTGTTTCACTAAATGCGAGCTCTTATTGCTATTCTTACAATTGTGTATCTCCTGCCCCTTGTGCAGATTTCAATTGACAGGTTCAGTGCAAAGTGGCTTAGAGCACTCTCTGATAACATGAGTGGACTCTGAGTAATATAGCATTTAAACTGACAGCTGACTTTACACTAAACAGGAAATCATGAGAAAATACTGATCATGCATGGATTTTATGTGTAATTGTAATAAATATAATTGATATTAGTATTTGCTGTGGATTTGCAGTAGGACCAGAAGACTGACGTACAAAATACGTTACAGGGTTGTCTTGAAACCTATGTACTGCTTAATCATAAGTAGTTATTAGTTTTTAAGATAATGTAAATAATGTAAAATTATAAATATTTATCAGTCCAGGAGCAAATCTCTCACCTTGGTGGTCAGAGATGATGAAAGAAGAAAATACATTTAGTATAGCAAGAGAAGCACACCCCTCTCATAAGGTAGAATTTTATAAGGCTGTGATATACAGAAGACTTCAACCTCTTTCATATTAGCACCGTTACTCTGTTACATGCCAGCCAGGGAGATGCCCCTCCTATATTTTTAATGAGAAAAGTAGCTTACTCTTTGCATGAACTTTTTTTTTTGGTGTTTTTTTTTTTTCTTTTGCTGGGGTGGGTGTGGTGTTGGGTTTTTACTTTGGTTTTGCTACGTTGTGTTCATTTACCATTCCCTCACCCAACTCCTGTACAAGTGTCACTTCCATGATGAGTTTTCCTGGAGAATGAGGAGTAAAATGTGTAGGCTCTCTGTAGCACAATGAAAGCATGCATTTTTTTTCAACTTATGCGTACGTAAGCCTTCTTTTGTGAATAAGACTCATAGGGTCAGATAATGTTTAAAAGGAAAGGCTTTATGTCTCTCAGGCCTGCATGTTTCCACATGGATGCTTCTACACACACACAGATTGAATTATGAACAGACCTATTAATGCTGGGATCACAAAAGGTCAAGTTTTGTCTTCTTTTACCTCTATTCAGAATTGCTTTTGAAAGGGGCGAAAAAAGGGATTTGCAGAAAAAAAGATTCATGATGAAGAAATTTACAGGTCTTTTTTTCTATCCTTTAGCAACATCTGGGAGTTGGAAAAAAATCTTATTATGTAAAATAGTCCAGGGGTATTGTATTACTAGATTTTAATATATATCACTTGGGTCACTTGTAGGGTTACCTTATGGAATGACCTGATACCTAAGGAGCAAAACTACTAAGAAAGAACTTGATTAAATTTTTCCTAGTACTACAGTGAATATGTTTGACTGAAAGCCAATTGTAAAAATATTCCAGGATATAAAATGTTATATCTTTATTTTTAAAATAATCATAGAGTTCTAGACCCTAAAATATTTTCTAGGGAAAATCTTATGCTGAAGATGAACTAAGTCTTCAGATCCTCCAGACTACTAATTGGAAAAGTTGTATTAAACTTGTAATAAATTAAATAGATATTACAAAGTGCTCTGCCAGATCTCACCGTAAGTAATATTTATATTATTTTCACAAATATATATTTGCAAGAGAAATATAAAATAAAATTATTGAAGAGATTATACCGTTCTATTTTCATGTTCTATATCCAGCAATGCAGAGTCAGTCTAATGCCTAAAAATATTTTTTGCTATATTTTCTACAGAAGACATAGCTGAGAAACGGAGAACTGGAACTGAAATAATAAATTGTTTTAAGATGGCAAGAGGTTAGAATTATACCCTAAAGCTCTGCATTGCATCTGGCATCTTTTTACACGTGTGTTTGCATGTGTGCATGACAGAGTGCAAATGCTTGCAAGTATGATCCTCCAAATTACATTACTGCTCACTTTTCATCATCCTAAAAATGTATTACTATGTCAATGCTTTTTTTTCTACTTGGGGAAAAAAGACAAAACAAAAAGCCCAAAACAATATATCCTGATGTAGAAAAATGCACAATATGGATTCAGATTTTTTCACTGTATTTAAGTCTAGACAAGTTCAGAGAAACCTAAGAAAGCTAAGGAAATGAGAATTAGGATAACAAATTAAATGCATTACCAGAAAATGTGATACACACTGGAAAGCATCATTGGCCTTATTGATACAATTTGAAAATTTTTAATTCAAAAACTGATGGTTACTGCTCAGTAAAATCATCTAGAAATCCCTATAGCCTGTATTAAACATGAGAAATTAAAGGAAATATGACACTATATAAAATTAGGAAAGTAAATTATAGCAAAGTGTTATAAAATTTGGGATGGTGAAGTTGTTTTATTTTTCCCACAAGGATAGGAAAGGAAGAACTAGCAAAAATACAAATGGCTTAAAGATTTGTCTTAAAAAACAGTACACATATTTTATTTAAAGTAAAAATAAAAGGTCTATGGCTCAACTAGGATGACAATAAAACTGAACATAATAAAAACCTCAATAAATTATAACTTGCAAAATATAGATATACTAGATGAGATTCAACAAAAATAACACCTGTTATAATTTTGTTCTTCTAAGTCCTTAATGAAATTCCAGAACCCATTTTGTGCAAGATATCATCAAATTCTGTGTCTTTGTTCATTGAAAATTATTGTAGTAATTCAGAAAAATCTAAGTTTGCATAATATGGTGTAAAAAAATGTAATAAGCCATTAACTTAGTAGGGCTTCTGTAGCTTCTTCTGTAACTCTTTACCTTCTGTAAAGAGATGTTTTACATCTCTTTCTGTAGGAATGTTCAGTGTCAGAGACTCAGCTGAACTGGATTGAGCAGCACATGACAACATTCATATTCTTTTTTAATATGCAAGAATCTGTAGGTTCTGTGCTTTCACAATTTATGTATTTTATCAATAATTAAATAGAATAAGAAATATAATAATCTATTAATTAAGAAGAATAATCCGTTTGAGCTGTTGGAAAAATCTCTTCCCTCCAATATATGTTTCAAAGTCCTTCAAACAAAAGGTAGAACAAATAAACCTGAAAAATCTCATAGAATTCAGGATTTCATGGCTGCCTTTATAGTGTGAATGTGATTTTCTGTATGTACATACATACTCTGTAGTAAAATAGAGCAAGAAAATTGTGTGATTGCCCATGCAATACAAAGCGATAATTCTTTTAATTGTTATGCACAATCTATCCAGGTTATTTCTTCTAAGCCATTAAAACTAATTGCATATATAATCTAATTTTCTTTAAGTTAGATGAACAATTACGTATGAAAAATGAAGTTGGGAGCACAAATGCAGACAGCTGTAGGTATCAGCTCAAACTTATGGTCCCGTGATTGTACTGGTGTTTGCACATGTGAAGGTAGTACATTTTCAAGTAAGATACAAACTTTTATGGTTCCATACTGAAAAATAACTCCATAATTGTTGTGCTGTGTTTTAATTATATAACTGGTGCATGACTTTGCAGTTCTGAAACTTGAAATTTCTGAAACCGAAAGGGTTGAGAGAATTTGGACTGGCTTTTTGGCAGTATCCCTTTTTTGGGTATCCTGTTGACACTTACCCTTTCCAAAGGCTAATTTCATTAGTATTTCTTAATGGTTTAACATTATGATGGTGGTGATTACGTATTTTAATTGATCAACTATTTAAAGAGTTCCAAGAATGTAAATCCTAAATTGAAACTACCTTGTTACCATGTCTGCAGAATATAGACATTTCATTATTGGAAAGGCTACCTTTATTTTTTTTAAAGGACATGTAAGAATAATCTTGATTTTTAATGCATGGTAGGGACAATTTTTGCTTTATTTACTCATCTTCTATACTTAATTGATTCTAGACATTCTCTTGTCCTTCCCAAATTCATAAATAATATATACCTGGTTCTTATTGAAATGGAAGTATGGCATGAAATCTGCAAAAATATTAAAAATATTTTCATGAAAACTGGAAGAATACATGATAAAGATATATCATGGAAATAATAAATGCATTTTTCCAGTTTTTATAGGTCATTGCAAGTGTATAATTACTGGTGATTTGTGGTGTGTATAAAACACAAAATAAAGGGGGAAAAACTCCTGTGTTTATTGCTTGCATTTGTCACTCTCATAGGTGTTTCCGAATATGGTTATCTCTCTTTTTTTCTAGAGGAATAAAACCAAACCTATAATAGAAGTATAGTAGAAGTTACACATATTATATGTCTGGTCCAACTTGGAACAGTAAACCTCCCATACATTCTGTAAGTTTGTAAGGAAAAACCTGATAGGTGTGACATCAACATCAGCACTTTCTCATACCTGTTGTAATTTAACTATTCCGCTGAGGAAGTTAATTGATGAATTTGGAGAGCAGTGTAGGTGAGAAGGATCTGTGGGTCCTGATGGACAGCAGGGTGACCATGAGCCAGCACTGTGCCCTCATGGCCAAGAAGGCCAATGGCATCATGGGGTGTATTAGAAGGGGGTGGCTAGTAGGTCAAGAGAGGTCCTTCTCCCCTTCTACTTTGCCTTGGAGAGACCACATCTGGAATATTATATGCAGTTCTGGACCCCTTGGTTCAAGAAGGACACAGAACTCCTTGAAAGAGTCCAGTGCAGGGCCACCAAGATGATGGAGTGGAACACCTTCCTTCTGAGGACAGGCTGAGGGAGCTGAGTCTCTTCAGCTTGGAGAAGAGGAGACTGAGAGATGATCTCATTAATGTCTATGAATATGTTAAGAATGAGTGTCAGGAGGATGGAGCCAGGCTCTTCTCAGTGTTGGCCAGTGATAGGACAAGGGGCAATGGGTCCAAGCTGCAATATAGGAAGTTCCATGTGAATGTAAGGAAAAACTTTTTCCCTGTGAGGGTGTCAGAGCCCTGGGACAGGTTGCCCAGAGAGGTTGTGGAGTCTCCTTCTCTGGAGACATTCAAGACCAAACTGTATGCATTCCTGTGGGATCTAATCTGGATGATCCTGCTCAGGCAGGGGATTGGACTAGATGATCTTTCAAGGTCCCTTCCAACTCCTGACATTCTGTGATTCTGTGAATTACAAGCAGCTGTCCAAGGCTTCAGAGCTCATTGCTCTACTCTGGCTGCACTATTTTAGGCTAAGCATCTGCATCTGCATCTGCATCTGCATCTGCATATGTATATGTATATGTATATGTATATGTATATGTATATGTATATGTATAATGTGTTGTCATACTTCTTCAGAGAGATTCAGGATGAGCTGCTGGCTGAAGGTAGAAATACTTGTGTACCAATACACCAATATGCCCATCTATATTGATGCAGTTACCTTTTGTGTTTTCCTGGACTGATCAGTAGGAATCACAAAATTGCAGAATGCTCTGGGTTGGAAGGGACCCCAAGGCTCATGGGGTTCCAACTCCCAGGACAGGGTACCTGTTGCCTCCGGAGTCTCAGTACTTCTTGATGTGTATCATGGGTGAGGCTCTAGGTGCTGCTAGAAACAAGTGAAAAGTCTAAGCTTGTGTTTTGGGTTTAATGCAACAATTGGAAATTCTGGAATTTCTGAGGCAGCTTTAGGTATTTCAGGTATACCATTTGCTTGAAGTAGTATAGTTTTTCAGCTAAGTTATAGGATATGGTGGAAGTAAGTCTCTTACTTTACCTTGTGAGATGGATGTGTATTCCACATACCTCATAGATGGGCATATCACATACCACAGATGTATGTTTTCAGTCCAGGATTGTCAGCTGATTTTTTTTTTTTTTTTGCTTTCTCAAGGTTTGATAGTCTTAAAATATTTCAAAGAAAACACTTTTAGCACATTTTTTTATAATAAACCCCCAACATTTTTAGATAACAGAACATTTGAAGATATTTGTCTTGTCTAAAGTTATATGATTGAGAATAACAGAAATGTTTGTTCCAGCCTGAAGTACATCAGAAATTCACTGAAAAGATTTTCTTATAGTTTTTACTAATTTTCAGAGTAATGCCTCCTTGCTAGCAAGTATTGAAAGCTTAGCAAATATCTTTGAGATAGATACCTATCTTGTTTGATAACAAAACAAAACCCTTTCTATTCTTTTCAAAGTTTGGGATGGCTGCTGTCTTCATCATACTTCTGTGTTACACCAGAACTGAGTATGGAGTTAAAATTCTTATGAAAAATGTAACACTTTCTATCAAAGTTACTTTTTTTTTTTTTTTGAGGAAGAGTACCTGCAGCTTTACTCTCAAAATTGTGTAAGGAAAGTAACTGTCAGAAGGTAACTTCAGCCAGCAGAAACCCGTTCTTCACTTTTCCGTTTCCATGAACCATTTTACTTTTCAGAAGTCTTGATGGTGGATTTTTCTTGTTGAGTATATCAAGAAACACTTGATTTAAATTCTAGGATTGCACTCTTGTGAGGTACTTATGCTGGATACAATGTTATATACTCAAATAGATCTTTTTATTTGTAAGAAGCCCAGATTGATTCAGACATGTTCCATACAAACATCAGCACCACACTTGCTAACTTACAGCATCACAGTAGAACTCTGCTGTTGACTTTAGTCTGGGCAGTAATAGGGCTTGAATAGCTTTTGTGTGAAACATCATGTATATGCTTGTGTTCAATCACAGCTATAGTTCAAATATATTACATTTAAAATCTCTTCCAATAGACTTGTGTGTTGTAAAAATCAGGTATTTTTTAACACTTTCCCTGATGAGAATTTTTTCTTTTCCCCCAGAGAAGTTAAGAATACTTCCTTACAAGTCCTATATAAGTATTATTAATGTGGCTAACAGCTTAGTCAATGTTTTTATTAAAAACTGAGGGAGGAAATGTACTTACATATAGACCTGAGTTGCAAAGTGAGATGTTTATTTATTCTTTGGTGCAATTTTGATCTCTGATTTATGGTTGCTTTTTAATTCATTATTCTCTGATTGGTGATTATAGCTTACTACACTGCAAAATAGACACAAGATAAAAAAATGTTTAATTGTGCTTTTCCACACTATTCTCTGCAGTATCCAGTCCATACCTGTTTAACCACTTCCCCAGAACTGACAAATCTGGCTACCCATCTTAAATTGTCATTGAATCAAGAATTGTTATGTGCAGACTGACTCATCATTAAATCATATGACCAAACCATACTGTAGGTAAAGAAGCATATTCCATGGTTTAAAAAAAGACAGACTGAGATGAACAAGGAGCATAACACACAATGCATTCTTGTCGTAAATGCTGAGCTGCACAATCTGCTTTTAATCCTTCTGTGTTTGCACTCACAGGTGAGATTATTCATAAATGCCAGGTGTACTTATGGGAAATGCCAAGATGTTATATCATATGTCTACAGGGAATAAAGGTCATCATTTGTAGGCTAAGGCTGTTTAGCAGTGATTTGCATCCAATGCGCTTTCTTTTGCCTGTCACTAAAGGATAATATGTCACCTGCATACACTAAATGGTAAAAATGTCACACTTTGGTGTATACTGCTGGTTTAGGTGAATTCCAAACACCTAATTGTCACCTGATAGTATAGCACCAGAATTGTGTGGTTGTTTGTGAGGCAAGTTTTGCATTGGTTATTTTCTATCTTTTGTCAAGAGGTAGCGTTATTTAATGAAATTATGCATTGACTATACGTTTTGATTTGTGTTTCTCACCAATGGCTTGATTCTCCTCATAGATTATAGGGGAAAATTTCAACAGGGACCATATAGCTGAAAGAATCTAGGTGTTCAGTTGAATTCAGAGTTCAGTTTTACTATTTTTTATTACTTAAATATGAATGTAGAATTGTGTGTGTATATATATATTAATATATTATATGTACTTAAAAGAGCAAACAAGAAATTATCTACATCTCACTTTTGGACTTTCTAGTTCTTGAATACATTGGAAGGTTGTGAACTGCTCTTCAGGCTTGAATTTTCATTTTGTTTCTTAGAATGAATAGACATAAACTTTATGGGTGGTCTGTGTAGCTATTTTGGGTTATAGTTTAAGTATTGGAGCATCCTGTTGCACTAGTTCTTGGTAACTTCAGTGTGCTTGCAGCATAGAGGTGAATGAAGATCTATGAGAATTTGCAGCCATAGATGGTAGCTTCTGTTTTGGTTTATAGCAGCTAGTAGAACTGGTTTACTTGAGCTGACTGACGTTAATATTTATTTTTAAAATTACCTAAACCCAGTTCTATAACTTTGATCTTAAACTAGCTGATTTGCATGCAAACTTTTTTTTTTTTTTTTTCAAACTATCCCAATCTGGATTAAAGGGAAGGTTTTTGTCTGCGCCACGCACTAACAATTTCTGTTCTCATTGCTTAGGTGTTTTGAGAGGGTTGTCTCCTTAAGTTCACTTAATGCTGTCACCAAACATGTTGTGGTGCTGGCTTCCTGCCACTTTCCACTGTCCACAGGTTGCAAAGGACAGGGTGAAAGACCCTTTGGGTAGAAACCGAATTTGTTTTCAGACGAAAATTTATTCCCAGTCTCAGAAAAGAGAGCTTTTCTTCTTAGAGGGTATCAGGGCCAAGTAACATGGGCAGTATCTCCTCTTTGGAGGTGATCTTTTGATCATTTTCTTGGTTCACAAGTTGCTGGATAAGGATGGAACGCTGAACACCTGCCCTGGTTTCAGCGGGGATGGAGTTAATTTTCTTTCTTGTAGTACTGTATTTTGGATTTAGGATTAAAATAATGTTGATAACATGCTACAGGTTTTAGTTGTTGGTGAGTAGTCAAGGACTTCTCAGCTTCTCATACTATCCTGCCAATGAGAATGCAGGAGGTCTCCAAGAAGCTGGGGAGGTGGGGAGATATGGCCAGGACAGCTGACCCCAATTGACCGAAGAGATATTCTGTACTCTGTGATGTCATATTCTGTTTATAACTGGGTGATGGGCTGAGAGGTGTGGGAGCCTGGGGGCCTTGTGCAACAGGGACTTTGGGTGGTGAGAAACTGTGCTGCTCATCACTTGTATATATTACTAGTACCTTCTTTTTTGTTTGTCCTGTTGAACTGCTTTTATCTCAACCCAGTAGTTTCTCCTTTACACTCTTCCAATTCTGTGTGTGTGTGTGTGTGTGTGTGTGTGTGTGTGTGTGTGTGTGTGGCTTAGTTGTCAGCTGGGGCTAAACCACAACACTCTTGTTGCTTTTCAGCCAGAGCTCTTTCAAGCTGACTGAGCCATGCTGGGCTGGGTCATGAAATACATGAGAGGGACTACTGCAACATGGTTATGGCTATCTTTTTGTGAAGTGATGTAAAATAAAGACACCCTTGCTTGTCCTCACAATGTGCAGACATCTGAAATGTTATAATTCACACTCTGATACTTTAAAATAAAGGGGTATGGGGAGGTATGCACAAAGAATGAGGATTGTAGCTATGAAAGTTGGAGCTATACACAGTGCTAATAATCTTGATATACTAGAGACTACCTGAAATCGGTCTTATAGGAGATCCATACGTATAGGACACACAAAAAGTTGTCAGCATTTGTATGCTGACATGCAGAGCACAGAGCTCTGAACTTTATGCTGGCCTTGCATTTCTTCAGTTGTCTTGCTGAAAATGATGTTATGAAGCTCTTCACATGGAAGGGAAATAGTTGCTTGGAGGCCAAAATAAAAAAGTGTGGATCTTAAAGTTTACAACACATTTGATGGATTTAAAGAATATTAGTACCTGAGATACTTCAGAACATTTTATTTCAGACTATGCACAGCAGTGGACTGTCTGTCTTGTAAAGGGGCTTCTTGTTTATATTAGGTATTTTTCACACAGTAGTGTAGTACTTTTTTAATGAACTAGCATTCAGAAAATTTTAATGTCACCTTTTGCTTTCAACATCAATAGCTATCGTGTTTTCAATGCCAGGAGTTTTGCACAGTGTCTGTGTCTAGCAAATACTGTGACACAGGCTCTAGAGAGCAAAGGAGCGAATGCTGACAGTCCTGCAAACACTAAATGCAGGTCAGAGTAGACTTTCTGTAGATTGAATGCATTATTGGTGCCTGGAGAACATCAGATGTGTGGTTGAAGAGCAATGCTTTGCTTCATATGAAAATAATCCAATTCAATGTTCCAAGACTGGAGTGAAATGCAGTCTGGGAAGTGGGGATGGCTGGGAAATCTGTCTCAAAGGTACTTCTCCACATCTAAATTAAAATGCTAATGTGGATGTGTCCAAAAGATTACTGGGTGTTAATTGTTTTATATTGCATCTTTAGCTTGCATGTGTTTGTTTTTCAGATACATGAAGATGACAAAGGCGCATACGAAATGCTTCCTTATTAATGAAAAATAACTGGAATATTATGCTGAGGCTCATTCCAGAGCTATTATGAAAGGAGTAAGTAAATGACTGCTTTGAATTCAAGTATCAGGTAGTACAGAATTAAGTGATTTTAGGTTTTCACTCAGAAGAACTTGGCTTTTACTACTTTGGTGATGACCAGGATTACTACAGGGGATTGGTAGGTCAGGTCTTTGCTACATCAGAGACAGAGCAATATCCCATGTGCAACTGGACACTTGCCAGGTTGTGATGTGTGACTCGCTGAGCTCAGGCATCTGAGGCAGTTGTGATGTAGGAAGACATAGGAAGAATTCCTGTGACACAGTTCTGACACAGGAAGAATTCCTGGAGGACAAATGACACTGGAACTCCACCCTTGGTACAAGCTTACATTGGTATTTCTACTCCATAAGTAGCCAGCAAACATGGGCTTGGCTTCTGTCAATGTGACTTGGAGTGAAAGAGCAGATGACTTATCTCCTGCCATGTTCACTTAGCTCATTCCTTACATAGCCTGCATACTCTTTTGGTGAAACAGATTTTCTATGTGTTTTAGTCCTTTCCTTGCCTGACCAGACAGTTGAATAGTATCACTTTGTTAACAGCCTTGAGTTTTGTATCCAGATGAGCATGTTTAGTTTTGAAAATGATTGCACTGGGGTTTTTTGCACCCTTTCTGGCAATTGCACTTACAAAAGTGACAAATGATTTAACCTTTTGTTAACTATAATACTTTCTTCCAGTTTGATGGGAACATTAACTTACAGGCTAGTTCTCATAGCAGTCCCTCTGCTATAACTCAACTTTCATGCAGAGGCATTACAAAGCTTGTCAGACTGCAGTTTTTATGTAACTATTTCCATATTTTCTGTAAAAGATGTCTTTTTCCTTACTCCGAATTCATTGTTATATCAGGAAAATAGTCTGGTTCTAGGGAAACCTGGTAGAATCTATTAGTTGATCTATGCCCAAGTATGACTTCTGAAAAACCAAAATTAATGAATCCATTAAAGAATTAAAATATGAATCAGATTGCTCTGGCATCATTAAAACACCCTTATCCATAAAAACTAGGTAGTGATCATTCATTTTATATATTAAAAATTCAACTGCTTTGAAAGCATCTGCTAGAAGCTGGCCTCATTCCTGGAGCTCTTTATTGAAAATCTCTTTTAAGCTAATAATGACTTTATGTTTGCTTTTAATTTGTTTTAGTGGTGATAGTTTCTGGCAAACCACAAAAATTTGTCTAAAAATTAATTTTATAAGTACATACTTTAAAATATTTGAAAGCAACTTCTTGCTGAATTCAACAAATATTCAGTAACATCAGAAAAAACGAGTAGCTGTTACCTTTGAAATATAGACATCACAGTGTCTTTCGTTCCTTCCACAGTGGGTCTTTTTGTTTCATTCTGGTTACTCTTCGTTTTTGTTTATGGCAGAACACTTGTACCCATTAGACATCCAGGGACAGATCAATACAGTGTTTTTGTGGACTAATTGATTAGTATTTCCATAATGGATTTATTAAACAAAGGTTCTTCTGTTATGTGACTTTGGTGGTTTATTTTTTTTTCTCTAAATTATGACTAACCAATGAGAGCTTAACTAATGTCCAAAGCTGACATAAGAAATTGATATAAAATAATTTCATCCACATATGTTGCCTTTTTGCTTGTGAATAATACAATTCAAGAATGGTTTCAAGGTATTTATTAGTCTGAAAATATATGTTCCTCATAACTTTGGATTAGATAAAATGAATTTGTTTCTTTTCTGTCAATGTTTCACTATTCAGTTTCTGTCACTGTTCTTGTAGCACTGTTTCCTTCACAGTGTTTTACTTAGACTTTTACTAAGAAGTTCTTAAACTTTGCCACTGTTAAATCAATTCTGCCTTATCGATACCGGAACCAGTAGATGTCTTACAAGCCATTAGTGTCAGGCTTGTTTTTAAGTGGATCTGCTCAAAGTCATGTTGCATGACACAACATTATGTTCTAGATAGTTACAGCTGTTGAGTGCCAGCAGCATCTGGGTTTAGGGATAGGGATGATGAGGTTAAGGTCTGTCTGCACTTAGACAAACCTGTTTCACACTGAACAAAAACCTGACAAGAGCTCTCAAATTATTATCATCTCAGTTGAAGGGGAGTCACAATCTTAAGTGCTAAATCTTAAATTATTTTGGATAGTGACTACCTCTACACAGTGTGTGATTTTAATTAAATGTGTTAGGTTGGAAGGGATCTTTAAACGTCATCTGCAGTAAGCGGGGACACCTTTAACTAGATAGATTTCTAAGAGCTTCATCAAGCCTGATCTTGAATGCCTCCACCAGCTCTCTGGGCAACCTGTTCTAGTGTCTCACCACCTTCATGTTTTTAAAGTATGTTTATGAATAAAGATACCTTTCATATCAACAAAGTTAGATGCTTTAAGATGCAGTTCATCCTTCTCAGATGCTCAATTTGGAGGCCAGAAAACCAAGAAATGTGACTACACAGAAATTTTACCAGTGATTCCTATAGAAGTCTCAATGTCTGCTTGATATTCAGTCCTTCCCTTGGAAAGATACCTGTCACTTTGCACCTTTTGTATATTAAAGAATCTAGAAGATTAATATGTACTTTAAAAAAAACCAAACACCAAAACAAAAAAACCACAAATTCATGCTGCTTTGTTTTTCAAATTATGCCTGACTTGCTCTACTCTTGTCTGGTAGATTAAACATCCCTTTATATAAGAAGTCAATGCACCACTCTGTGTCAATGAAGCATACGTTATTTGTACATGAATGATACCAAATTTTACTGTAGGGGTCTCTGGGGATGGCACCCCTTGTTTCTCTCGTTGAAACAACAGGGTTTGCTACCTATAAGCCCTTTTGTTCATGGAATCTCTGTGTTGATTAAAGTTCAAACAAAAGATTATTTATTTATTTCCTCCACACATAAAAGGCACATAAAACAAGTTGTAAAAAATAAAAAAGGACCCCTATGATCTTATTTACACTTTGATCTTTTCTTGATGGTTTCACAAAGTTCATGTCAGCTTCTTTACTATTCTGTGTGTAACATGCTCTATCTTTCCCTGTAAATTTACTTGCCAGTACATTTGCTTTTATTGACATACCCTTGATTTCCCTTCAGTGTTTGTGCAAACTCATCTTCCTTTTGTTAACATTTTAATGCTTAGCGTCTTCAATCTTACATTCACAGTGGAAAAAGTAAGGCTTTTCTAGCAAGGAGGCAAAATGGCATTTGGCAATCCTGTACCTCCTCCCATTGGGGAGGTATTTCCCCTCCCATAAGTATCATTGGGAAATCTTTTATTTCTCCCTCCTTCGTCTCTTCTCAGTCACCTTGCTCAGGAATAGAATACTGAATTGGATATGTATCTGGAGGTTTAAGCCACCTCATTCCAGAGAGCTTTAAGACCTCTGTACCTGTTACTGCTTAAACATGATGTTCAGGATTTCCATGGCCCCAATCTTGGGCTTGTGGCAACCGTTGGAGATGTTTCACGTTTCAAATTTTAGTGAAAGGATTTCTAATTGGAATCATCTCGATTAAGAGCATGGAACAAGTCTAGCTCTTATGGTGAATCATCCTTATAATGGTGCGGTGTTGTTGTTCAGCATGGGATACACCTATATAGATACCACCTAGACTTTCCTTATGTTTGTTTCCTGACTTCGTTTTTACTCAAATATAACTACTTGTTTTTCCCCTTAGCTTTGCATCTCTAAGAATTAATGTCAAAACTTTCACATGAGAAGGGGTATCTTTATGTCTTTCCTCTTTTTTTTAAACATTTTTATTGCTGAGACATCTGTAGGGGTGGCTATCTCCATGTCAAAATGTGCTACAGGATGCATTAGAGATGTTGTGAGTTTCCTGAAGGGGGAACATAAATGGTGTCATATAAGCTCAACTGGTGGAAAAAAGAGGAAGGATGTGGCATAGATGTACCTTGCATGCATACTTCAAAGGCAAAAGCTCCTTATTATCCAATAATAAGATACATTGGCAACCATGACTTTGACCTCTATTTAGTGTGTTGCATAGTTATTTCGTTATTCCAGTGTTTTCTTTATAATAGAAATATAATTTGTATGGAAAGGACACTTTTTCACTGAAATTCAGGCTACAGTCCTCATTTAAAGTGATGGCTGGTTGGGGTTTAGGGTCTGTTAATAGCAATGAAATACCTAATACAGACTAGTTGTCTAAGCTGTTTATGCTCTCAATGAGGAGAGAAAGATAATGATGAAGAATGTCTTGTTTAATCCTAAAACCCATGTGAATTGCCTCAGGTAGGTGCCTATCTTATCCTCTAGATTATATACTTAAAAATAATCCTAGAGAACTATCAGTTTAGACTAGATGACTTAGAAGAAATGGGATTTTAAAAGTTAAATGAAGCAAGAACTGCTGTTAAACTGGTGGCTGAAATAGCTGTAGTGGTTACTGAAATGTAAATTGTCATGCCTCTCTTCCTTCTATAAATGAATGAGGGGAAATGCACTATCCATACTCTTTTATTTTATCTTCTCCTATATGTATATCTGATACTTAAATTAGAGATGCCAACGTGCTCATAGAAAATCTCAGATCTAAAGTACTGAAATACTTTTTTAAAAATATTGCTAGACTGTTGAACAAGCATGTAGGAGTGAGTAAACAATAAATGCAGCTTCAGCTGTTAGGGTATTCTTTAACTTTCTATGAGCAACCAGTAGATAATTCAAAGATTGATTGGAAATTATTAATATTGATTAATTCACAGGTATCATAATACCAAGGCAATTGGCATTACAGTCTGGTAAAGACTGTTTGGCACCTAGTATTTATTTTTGACATTTAGATTTCCATTGTCACTTAAGCAGATTATAAAAACAAGTAAGTGTGTGTATATGTACATACACACCATCCCACAACCCCCCACCCCCTCCCATTCTTGGGTTCAAATGAGAACTTTAATGAAATAAATACATCAGCTTTGTTTATTGCACTCCCTAACCATCCTTAGCATTTGTTTCCTCATGTTCTTCTGCTGGATGTGATTAGGAGGTTGTTTAATGAAGAGGTAAGGAGTGTAAGTAAGATGGGCATAATTATGTTCATTTGTTTCTTCCACTGACAAATCTGGTTTAGAATCATAGAATATCCTGAGTTGGAAGGGACCAGTAAGGATTACTGAGTCCAGCTCCTGGCTCCACACAGGGCCAGCCAAGTCAGAGCATGGAAGTGAGTCCAGATGCTTCTTGACCTCGGTCAAGCTCAGTGCTGTGACCACTTCCCTGGGGAGCCTGTTCCAGTTCACGAACACCCTCTCAGTAAAGAACATCTTCCTGACGTCCAACCTAAACTTCCCCTGTCTCAGCTTCATACTGTTCCCTTGGGTTGCCAAAGAAAGATCATCACTGTCTCTGTTCAGCACTTCACCCACCTATTACTGCCCAATTCTCTCTCTCTCTCTCTCTCTTTTAATTTTTTTTTTTCATTAATAAGAAAGCAACCCTCAGAGGATCAGTTTTCCAGCCTGATGCATCACACAGCTAAAAGAAAACGGTGAAGACATGAAGGTTTTGGAACAACCATGAGAGCATGCCGGGCGAAGGGGGAGATGAGAGCTCTCACCGGAGCTGTGGCTGAAGAAGCAAAAAGGCTCCAAGAATTAATACTTGCAGAGAACTTTGCTTTCAGGCAGAAAGGTCGCGACAGGAAGAGGACTCAAGATCCCTTCCCCACGCAAAGGGCCAGTGCTCTGTGCTGGGGCGCTGCCGGCCGCTCTTGGACGGGTCGAGGTTGGACATGAAATGCCCTCGGCGAAGACTTCATGAATCGGCTGAAACAATGCCCCGCGGGCTCTGACCGAGGCTTCTCCGGGCTGGGCAAGCGGAGGCACCGTTGGGCACTGCGAAGCGAGCCTTGCGATATTACTGTCGCGATATTCTGGTCGCGTAGGGCTCGGCAGGAAGGAGAGCCTCCCTCCTGCGAAACCATGGGTGGGACGCCGAGCAGGGCAGTTTGCAGCGAGGGCACCGAGCCCAGCCCCGTCCCGTCCCGTCCCGCCGCACAGATCCCCCCACCCAGCATCCGCC
>VXBZ01007443.1:69307-82154 GCA_013399135.1 Heliornis fulica | reverse complement strand
CTTCCTCCGCCGTGCGGTCCTGCCGCGCCCCCTGGCGGCGCGGAGCCTGCGCTCGGTCTCTGCCGCGCCCCGGGACACGCGCCGCGCCCATCTCGCCTCCTTTTCCGTCTGGAGCGGGTTCGGGCTTGGCGGGTTCGGCTGCGGAGCCGGTGGTCGGAGCTGGTGACCGTGTCAGGTGGTTGTGTTTTTATCCGTACCGTGGGTGCGATGCAGGCGGGGCTGCATGGGCTGCAGTCGCCGGGCCTCTGGCTTCCTGCTTGGCTCTGGATGAGGAAGGGCAAGAAATCAGACTCCCCTGCTACTGAAGTGACAAAAGGGAGGAAAACCCCCACTCTGTGTGTGTGTGTATTTATATTCATATCTAAAATTTGGATTTCTTGTGGTAGCGGCTCAGGTAGGAGCTAAGTGTTTGGTGCTGTCAGCAATATCTTCGTTGTCAAACTAACACGAGGGGAAGTTTGATAACCTCCAGGTAAAAGCCCTTTGATTTTTACTTTAAATTCCAACAAAATTTTAGAGGTCTCGTTTGAGGCAGGATTGTTTGTGGAATATGACATCTCTGTCTCTACTTTCTGTCTTAATGCCTTGTCATAGTTCTTGATGTCTGCCTGTCAGCACAGCAAGAGGGATTTTTTCATGTCTGAATAGTCACCTTAATGATAGCAGATGGAAACACTACAGGGGGTCCAAGCCCATCACACTGTCATTGTCACAGACTGCCCTGACCTGTTTCCACTCCTCTATTTTTTTGTCCCTTTTTAAAGGAGAAATGGATGGTAATTGAAAAGGATCTTAAGCAAGACTTACGAAGCTGCAGACAACATGATTCCCCACTCTCTCTCTGTTTTCACAAATAAAGTCTTAACCTCTTAAGCACCAATAAGAGTAGAAAGCAAGCTAAATTGGTAAAGCTTTATAAAGATTGCCCTACCAAAGCTTTTCTTCTTCCCTCTTTGGGATGCACCCAAGCTTTGTCACAACATCTTCATTCTGGTTAGAGGGTGTTTAATTCCTTAGCTACACCCCTTTTTATACAGAATTATTGAATTGCTAACGAAAACTGTGTATGCGGTAGAAGTTTGGTGCTGTGTTGTTTGCTTTGGTCATGTTGATATATCATGACAGGAAGCATAAACTCCTAGACTCGTGTCTAAAGCTAGTTGTGAAGACTGAAATTAATTGTTGCTTGTATTGGCTTTCTAGGGCTATTTTAAGATTTTCTAATCTCAATTTACAAATTTGTGTTAAATTGCAATCAGTTAGAATTTAGGTATTGGTTTTGCAATTTTTTTTTAATTTACAAACCCTGTAACGTTAGAACTTCAAATGATATGTCAGCAGAATAATAAAAGAGGTCTTTAGATTATATATAGACTTTTGTTTACTATCACATACTAATTAAATAGCTTTTAATTTTTATCTCTAGGGATATAAAAGATATCAGTGTTACTGGATCATAAATAGTTTCAGAAAGCCAGGGCTGATATTTTACAGTGAAAGTATTTGAAGGGTCAAGAAAGTTTTTTACATGAATTTGCATGTCCTTTATGCCATACAGAAATAATTTTCTTTTTTCCATTTCTAAATGTTAGAATATGTTTAAATTAGTTGTGCTAAAAATACTTTTCAGAGTTTTAGCTTCTTAGGTGTATGTTTATATCAACCAGAAAACTATTTAGCCATGTTTTGGCTGGAATATATAAAATCATTCTTAAATTAGAGCAGCATCAGATGTTTTCTTCATTATTACTCAAGTTAAATACAAATTATGAATAGGATCACAGGTAGGTTAATTTCATATTCTTGGATAAAAACAAGTTCAGATTATCAAAGAAATAAATAATTTTATAGAGTATTCCATTGAAATGAAAAAGGCACAAAGAGAACTAAAGCAATGTTGGTCTGAACAGGTTGGATCAGCCACTTGCTGGTTTTTTTTTTTTGCTGTTTTGGGTTTTTTTCAGAATTTCTCTAAAATGCTGATGTCTGATTAAATGCCTTCAGTGACTATGCACACTTTCAAGAGGTACTAGATACCTCTCTAAATCCTTAGGCAATGAGTAACCTTTAAAAGCCTGGCTGTGATCTGGATGTTTGACTTCACCTGTGAACAAGCTAATTGATTTTTAAAAACACCTGTTCTAAATCTGTGTTCCTTGATATTCTAGGTAAATCCAGAATAAATTACAATTGGAGAGTAAGATAAAAAATACTCAGTGGCGAAACTTCCAGTCATCATTCGAAAAGGATTCTAAATGATGTATGTTATTCCTTTTTCTTATTTCCTATGAGCTAATTTGACTGTATTTCATTTAGGAAAACGATTGCTATGCCTATCTTTATATCTAAAACAGCTTTAAAACAGTAAAACATGCTTGCTCATAATTTAATAGAAAATGGAAGGTGAACTATTAATGATTATTAATAACAAATAGTTATAATAATCTGTTTTCAAAAACAGTTTTTACTCTTCTTTATCTCTCCCTGCCCCAAATTAATTCACTGTCCTTCTAAGGAAATCCATCATAATGTATTGTGCAAACATATGGATTTTCCACATTTTATAAACACATTTTGAGATATGTTTCTTTTTTCTCACTGCTATAAAGTTGTATTTCAGTCCATTAAGGAGTTTTGATTATAAAGTCAAACTGACAACTATTACTGGCTAATTTCACTGGTTAATTAAAAGTTTTTTAATTCTTAGATTGAGCTGCCTTCTCAATACCTCTGCAGTAAAAGAGAGCAAATAAACCTGTGGACAAAAAAAGAATTAAAAACAATCAAAAAGCCCTCTTCCCCCAATATCCCAAGAAGCCCCCAAACTGTTAACCTTGATTTCTGATTATTTGCCTGAAATACACACATTGACAGCAGGAAGGTAAGTGCTGGTGTAGTGGAAACCATTTATGTGCAAAAACATTTAAACAGTTCACAGTGGAAAATGTTGAAGGAAAAGACATACAAAATAATTTTTTTTTTCTAGTTTATTTGAATAATACTTCTACTAGCTCTGACTTGTATCTGAAAACAATAATTTTTACGACAAGTCTCTTACAACATCCTTTCTTAAAAGTAGAATGTCCCTGCTTTATTTTCTATCAGATTGAATGCTTTCAGATATATAACTGTATAATAAATCATTTACCAGTAATAGTTCTCCATGAAAATTTCATCATTGTAGTTCAGGTAAATAATATTAAAATATGCATAATTTCCTATTTTATTTCAAGATGTAATGCTTGTATGTCATGAGCAGTAACCAGCCACAAACTTTATTATCAATGTAAAGACAATCATATAGTTCTAATATTTTTCTTTCCAAACAGTTCTTGTCTGTGCCAGCACAAAAGCTACTATGGACATACTGATCACATTGAATTGTTCCCTATAATATGTAAGCTAAAATAAACAAAAAGCTGGCTGCAGAGAGAGTTAGTATCTGAGGTGGAAGTACCTGAACTAATATCAGCAAGCAGCTGTTCCTCATACAGTAGTGCAATATAAGTGTTAGTATTGCTTTTCTTAGCTCATCCTGCAGAACATTCGTTGCTGCCTATATATGTATATATAACCTCATTACTGGCTCTGTAGCCATTTGAATTTTACTCAAAAGTCAGCTTTGATGTTATTTCTATTTCCAGGTCTCCCTTAAATTGTGTTCTGAGCTTGACCTTTGACAGTGACTGCAGCTGAAAACAGGCATTACAGTTTATTCATAAAACTTTTCTGGATCTTAATGTTTATCTGCTGATTGGATGTGGCAAGTGCATTAATTCCTGCTTGGTCAAAAATCTCCAAAATAATAATTTTATTATGGGCTTAGAAAAAGAGTGGGGGATAGAGGCTTTAACAAAACCAAACAGACATTGAAAGACTAAGCCTTGTGAGTCTCCTTAGAAATACCCTGATTAATAACAATGTAGTACAACATTATTTCATCACTAGTTCTTTGTGGTTTCAGTAAGTAAAAATTTAGTTGACTTATTACATCCTTCTTATAACAGGATGTGTCCCACCATAAAAAAAAATGCTATCTCCATTCCTGTCTTCAAAAGTTTAATAGGTTATTTCAATTCAGTGCTTACTGGAAACTGAAACAAAATCAATGACATTGGCAATTTTTACTTAAGATCTTTTTTAGCATATTTACTAAAAAGTAAGCTGCTTAGGTTTCTTTATGCCTTGTGTGCTTTTGATCCTTGTCTAGTCTTGATCCTCTAAGTGTTTGCACATCCAAGCTCCATGTATCCAACACCATGCACAGGACTAGCTTTATTCAGTTTAAGGAGAATGCTTGTGTGGTCAGAACAGGCAGACATCAATGTATGTTTTGCAGAATTAGGCTCTGTATTTTAATTGTTATATGTCCACACTGATTTTTTCAAATGCTAGCCAAGAAAGGTGATCTACCACAACAGCCTAAATTTATATTTCTAAAGCTTTCTTTGCTCTTGCTTGCTGGTTTTGAGATAGCTGAAGTTTGCCCAAGCAAGTTCTTGTTTCTTAAAATTAATGTAATTCTCGTGTGCACTTACAAAAAGTAGTCACAATGTGTGTTTAGCTGTCTTGCTTTTTAGTTGTCCTTCCTATGCCAGTTTTTCTGAGGTTCCTTGAGTAAGGTTTGCAACACTTTATTCTGAATGTACAGCTTATCCCACAGGATGGCTCACATCTGTGAGTACAGTATTCAAATTGATTGCATAACAATGAAAACCTCAGGAGTTTGTTTCCTCTCCAGAGCTGGCAATTTGGAGATGTTAGAAGCTGAGAATGCAAATATGTCTGGAGCATTACTATACTCATTACCTGTGGAGTCAGTATTGCTGTGATTATTTGGAATAGTTTGAGGACTGTTTAAAGCTATGTCTAGGGTCAGAGAAAACTCAGATTTTGATGATTATTTCTTTCTTTGCTCCAGATTATCTGTAAGGGTGGCATGGAAACTGTGTCCATTTTACTGTTTCATTTTACTTCAGCTTTATGTTTATCAATAGCTTATTCAGCTTTATGTTATCAGAAAATGCATTATGTCTTATTGTTACATTTAGTTCTGTTTTCTAAGAAGTAGTATCAAGCCAAAATGGAGTTCTTACGAGAAAACACTTATTTAAGAAAATACATCCTTGCTAAAGCTCTAAAAATCAAACCTCTTGGCCTTTGTTCAACCTTAGTTGAGAGGCCTCCTGTTCAGAATGCCAATAACATTTATGGTGTAGAGACTAACATGTCCATCACAGCTTGGTCAGGATTGGCATGAAAATGTATTATATGCAGTAGAAGGCCAGCATATTCATTTCTGTTGGAGCATAATACAGCTAATGCTATTTAAGAGTTATCTTACATAGCTGAGTGTGATTTAAAGCAGTTATCTACTATGAGTTTTCCAGGCTACCTTTGTTTTATGAATTAAGGTGAATGCACACTTGTAAAGACCCGTTAATTTACAATGAATTTCTCGGCAGATTTCCTGCTTTGAGCCCCATTTGTGCATATTTCTCACCATTTGCTGTAGAGCTGTATTGGCTCAGATGCCGATCTCTGAAGCAAAGAGATGAACCTCATCGCTGTGGCTATTCCTGACTCAACAAAGGACAAGCCAACTGACTTGTCTTAGAATTGAAATAATTCTGGTAAGAGGGTCTTTATACAACAATTTCCCACTGTGATCACTGAAACATAATGAGTTTTGGATAAGTTCCTGACCTGACTCCATTAGTGTATACAGCTCTGAAGACAGCACTAAAACTGGCAGTTCTCTTTCTTGGTAGGATGCAAGGGTTCATGCAGAAGCTAGAAACAATTAGTACGTCTATGGCTTGAAGACATGAGTTTTACCCAATTTCATTTTGGCAATATAACAGTAAAATACTTAGGAATTTCTTTCAAAATAGTTGATTTAAACAGTGTTTATTCATCAAGTAGTGGTTACAGTGATCTCTTGTTTCTCAAAGCTATTTTATGATCACTTGAATATTCATAGTGTATTATAATAATGAAAGGAACAGCTAAGACAAACTTAAAACCAGAAACTCTGCTTCTAACTTATGGCTTTGATATTAGAAAACAAGATGAAATAATCCAATAGTTATGCATCTGGAATGAACAGTATTATAAATTTTAATGTGATATTTTCAAGAGGGACTCTTTAAAGACAAATTCAGGGTAAAGGTGCCAGATACAGTATTTTTATTTTCAGAATCTTATAGTTCAGTGAAGTGCAGAAAGCACTAAGAGGATTAGACTAAAAGGGAAAAGGCTCAGATACAAGTTCTGGCTGTATATACTTTAAAAATGTCTTCAGGTTTAGGTATTAAAGCTGAGCCCCTGGGTATTACTTTTAATCTTTTATTGTGAAGTAAAACCTTTCCAGCAGAGGAGAATTCAGGATATATAATCCTTGTGCATAAGCCTAGAATTGTAGCTAACCCTGACAATTACAACCTGTTGTTTTTTTCTTACTGTTTAGAAAGTTCACCTATAAACCAGCAAGTTGGGATAGACAAACATCAGCTAATATAATCTCTCAGCATTTTATCAGCTGTTTGGATTTTTTTAAGGAGTTGAGAGGAGATGAGTTGTTGAGTTTTATGACAAATAAACATTGCCCCAGTCTATTTCTACTGTTCTGAGATTTAGAAGAATTATTTTGTACCATTCTGTGTTCTTTATCTTTTGCAAAAAAAAATGTGGAACAACTTGATATTCTTTCAAAGGTTACTAATTCCTTCCATTCATAGTGGGAAACTTCTAGTGTACAAGGAGTAATTCAAGTCTGACTTTCTGTTGTGGTGTTGCATGTTGTGTATAACCATTTACTCAAGTTATTTTAAATAGAAGAAACCACAATAGATAAAAATAAATGAGGCCTATTTAATTATTAAACAACTTAAGTAACCTTTAGCCCTTTACTATGAACACTTTGTCAAACTACATTTATTACAATTAATGTTTGTCAATATAAAAAAAATTATAGGAGGAAAAAACTTACATTATTTACAGTATTGATTTGTCTGGACTGGCATTCTTTATTGGAGATTTCTCTCTCCCTAATATTTTTTAAGATTACCAACTTTCACTGACCCAAGAAGCTTCATTTTTATTCTCTATTTTTTTTGTTTTATTCTAATTGCTTTTATTTGATGCATTATAATGTCTGAATTTCTAAGTTTTTATAGTCTTATTAAAGGATAATTTGGTGTTTTGTCTTTGTATGCTTAAAGCTAGAAGCCCCAAAAAGAAAGTGTATGGCCATTTATTTCTGGTTCTGCTATTTTAAGAACTTCCAGTGGGATAAGAGCAGCGTGATATTGGCTCTTCATATACTGTCACATCAGTGATGTCTTTTTAGTTCTGGGAGTTGGTCCGTGATCAGTCACTAAATGAAATACTGAAAGGCTAAATTCTTTAATCTAAAACTCATTCATCAATATGAATTAATATACTTCACAGATTTTTCTTTGTCAGTTGTGTGAATGGGCCAATTTAGTAACTTTAATATTAAATATCATATAAACAGAAAGGTAGCATTTTTGTATTAATAGACGTACTTTGATTGTTAGCAAAGTAAAATTGTGATTGCAAGAACATTAATTTATTTTGATATATTTAGACTGATCCCAAGGTGTTTTGTGTGTTTGCCACTGAGAAAATGATGATGGCATTTCCCAGAGAAAATGCCCTTGGAAGCTATCAGTACTATTGATGTTCAGGCCTCTGGCTGATGTAGGGCTGATCACCAGATATTGTACCCACAGGCTATGATGCTTTCTTTTGTGACAGTGTGAAAAGTCAGCCATGAACATAAGCTACTTTAGTATCTGAACTGGGCTTTGCAGTCTGACTCATTTCTGAGAATGTACAATATCTCATAGGATGTTATAAAAGCTTAAAATTCATTGAAGCTTCATAAAATAAAGTGTGTTTCTGTTTCCCTGTTCCTGTGTTTATTTTTTAAGATCAGGAAGTCACTTCAGTGAGAAATTTAACATGTGAGATATCTTTTAAAACGTCATTCAAGCCTCATAAAAATATACTGGTTGGTAGGAGTACAGCATAAGCACAAGTCTAATTAGGTAATGAGGAATCCACAAAAGGATGAATTGTGCCTCTCAGCTGAGCTGTTGAACTGCCACTTTTCACTTTGCCTACTTGTATATTGTAAATTCAACTCAGTCATAAATCCACGGGAAAATAAGCTTTGCTAACTCTGTTTTCTCAGAACTAGTTGCTCCTTCCTTTTGAAGGCTGAAATTTCCTCCATAGAACACAGATTGAGCCAACTTGTGCTGCACAGCAGAGGTTCTGCTACATCTTGGGACAGCAAACAGGGAATTGCCCATCTGAACAGAACTACTCTCCCTTCCATCAGTCATGCAAACATTGATTTATTCTGCAAGAAGATAAACACCTGTTGCAATTACAGAACTACATCTTTGTGCAAGTGTGTTCCTTGTAATTACAAGTTGCTGCTTACAAAAATGATTCTGATCTTCTCTGCCCCCAAGCAGCGTGAAGTGGAGGTGATGAGGGGACAGACAGTCCTTCTGATGTTTGTCAGTTGTGGGCTGTAGAAGGCTTGGAAGTGTCCATGGAAGGGCAATAAGGACAGTTGACTTTTTTTCACTGTTGGCACTCACTGGTTTCTGACAATTTCCCTCATGGCAAGAGTAGTGTTTTTGGTAAATCCTTGAAGTTGGAGACTAGATGGATTTGAATTTCAAAGAGAATTGAATTTTATACCATAGGAATCTATACCATGCAGGAACAGTAATCTCTTGGGTAAGACAATATTATTTTAAAAAAGGCTATTACTTAGTTTAATTATTAGGACATAATCTCTAGTTTCTTTAATTTTTTCTTTTAATTTTTGTGGTGGTTGTACAAGCCACCATGAGAAAAAGTCTTAAAATGCTTCTAGTGTACCTAAGCCTCTCACTTTAAGTAAATTATTGCAGGGAAAGCTGAGCCAGTATTTATAGAGGGAGGGGGCAGGGGAGGTTGGCTTTTGTGTTTGGTTTTTTGTTTTTCCCTGAGTCTGATCAAGAGGCAGAGAAAGCTTTACTGTGCTTGGAGGTAATTACAGTGTCTAAGCCTTGTAGTCATGGAAGCATAAGCTGATGACAGAAAGTAGCCATAAGAAAAGTAAGGAGGCAACTGAAAACTTCTAACTAATTTTTCCTTGAAAAGGCACGGTTGGAAAATAATACTATTATTTAATGCAACTCATTAGGTTGACTCTTAGGTCAGTGCAAAGTTCACTTGATTCTAGACTTTTATTCCAACTATCTCTTTTTCAAAATCAGGATTTATTTTATTTAATTCTATTTTTAAATTTATTTTCCAGTTTGTTCCCTCCCCCCCGCCCCCCGTAATTCTGCGTATGTTCCTCTAGAATTTCACTGCAGCACAAAATATAGGTTAGGTTTTATTTACATTGTCATACTATTTAATAGCAGTTTTCTTATTTCCAGTCTGGAATTTCTTTAAGGTGGTGTTTTGAAGGTTCTGTAACAATAAATTTTTCTTAGCAGGGAACAAGCTACCTGTATAGCTTTAATCACCTCTTTTATAGTATGAATATCAACTAGGTAGCAATAAATAATATGGACTTCTATCAAAGTCATAAGTTTTGGAAAAATACATTAGAGGCTATATTGTTAATGTGTTTTTGTGTATCAGATTGTATCTTTACCTATTCACTGTGGAGGTATAGGGCGGACTGTTTGTAGCAATTGCTATATATGCACTTGGACTGTACAAGAGAATGATATAAGGGAGAACTTGGTAAGCTTCAGTCTAGTGGAGAGTCACCAAAATGGTCAAGGGGCCGGAGTGAGTGCTGAGTGGCTGTGGGAAGCAAGCTTCTTTAGCCTGGAGTAGCTTTGGGGGCACCAAACAACACCCTCCTAATAGCTAAATGATGTTACTAGTAAGATGATTCCAGACTCTTTGGAGGTCCATGATGGGAGAATGAAAAACAGTTATAAATTGAAGGAGGAAGTTTAATCATAAAAACTGAAAAAGAATCCTTTTAAGGATGATTAAGCAGTAAAACAAGGTGGCAGAAGGGTTATCCGTCCTTGGAGGTTTTTAAGACATGAAAGGACTAAGTACTGAACAGTTAGGTTTGAATTGAGTGCTGACTCAGCTCGAAACAGGATGTTAGAGTAGATGGTTCTCTTCCTAAGGTCTCTTCTATTAGAAATGATCCTGTGTCTTAATCTTTTTTTCCTTGTCATTAAACCCTTAAAAATATTTCTTTGATTAAACACTATCTAGAGACACTGGAGCTGATGCAATCCTGCATTTCACTGTGGTTTTTCTATGCTGCTTCCATACGGATGGAGCAAACCAGCTCCTTGTGACAGCTTTAACAGTGCTGCCTTCAGAGTCAACGATTAGCTCTGGCAATCTGTTCTCTTAACTGACAGCAGAGGGAGCATATTCAAACGAGAGTTCATATTCAGGTTCTGGAGAGAAGGGTAGACGGGACTTTTGACACGGCCAAAGCCAAGTTACTGGCTGGCCTAGGGGAGTAATTCTATTTCTTGGCAGGGATCCTGTTGGAGATGATGGAAACTGCTGTGGGGGAAACCTACTGCTGTCCTATTCCTGACTCTCACTCCCTGAACCATATACTATAATCTGATGCCATAAATTGCAAATGCTGAGAATTCCAAGATCCTGAAGAAAATGGAGAAAACTGCCTTTTTCTGCTTCATTGTGCACCTTCATTGGAAAAATATGTGTTTAACCTTTTAGAAAGCTTATAAAAGTGTTGGAATACGTACCTGTAAAGATCAATACAGCTTGGATTAAATAGAAAACTAGAGTATATTACAATATTTTAAAATAAATGTAGGTGACACTTCAGTATAAAGTTAAAGGAGTTTTGTAATATGCTCTTTTTTTTAAGTGTATTGAAATACCAGATATTATTAAAGCCTTGCTTAGCCCAGTCACAAGCCAAAGACCTATTACTGATGTTCTACATGCTAATTGCTTCCACCACATTATCTTTGTTGTAAAGCTTCACCTCTTGATGAATGTAACCAGTCACTGAATGCCAAATCAGCCCTATCAGATTCAAGTCAAAGGTCTGGCAATGGCAGAGCCTTTCCACACTCATCAAGTATATTAGCATATTGCCAACTTTATTGCTAAATGTGAACTACTTGTACTGTGCAGATTTATCTGCAAAGAGATGGTGATACTGTAAGTAGCACATCATGCAGTTGGCAGAAGGAGTATTTACCCAATTAGCTGGTCTAGCCTGGGATAGTGTTACACTAACTATTATTTGGTGCTTTGATATCTGTCAAGAATTAACGAACAAATTATACAAATAGTTCATTTGGTGTCTGTGTTACACTTTAAATTCTGTATCTAAGGGATTTACAGAGTTTAGTTAAGCTTACTTATTTCTGCTATTTGTAGATCTCTTTTGCTAATATACACAGGTAGAACTGACCTCAACTCAACCTTTTTTCTTTCTTTTACTGCAAAGAAATAAGCCTATATTGAAGTGTCTAATCCTACTGTGTGGTAAAAACTAATTTGAAAGCATTTTAATGGACTATTTATCTTACATAAATATGAGTTTGTCCTGTAATATGTCTTGTTATGGTTCCAAGATACACAATAAACAGTAGAATGCCTCAATTAATTCCCCAGCTATATTATCTTTATCAGACTTGAGTAAAGACCAATGGTCTTTCTGTAATGGAAACACTAATATTTGTGATCTAAATGGCTTTTTAGTTTTTTTACTGTTTCAGGTCACATGTTTTCTTTCACATCTTAATATTTTGCTTAATTGAGCTTCACCTGATTTTTCTTTTTTTTTCAAGAAAACACTTGTGAAAAGCAACCTAGTATATGAAGCACATAACTGGAAAACAAGATTGAACATGCGACCCTCACTTCAATTAAGTAAACACAAGGTGGTCTGAAAACTATTTTGAATTCACCTGACATGGAAAGCTGATGAAACTCCCATTTTATTTGGGTGTGGGGTGTTTTTTTGTGTTTTTTTTTTTTTTTTCCAGTGTTTTCCATTTGAGTCAAGCCAGAAATTCAGGAAAACTTATCTTATGGTGTTTCCGTTTTTGGTCTTGGACAGCAGAAGAAAATGCTGTAACTTAGAAAGGATTGAAATTTGCAACAATGATAGTCATAATGGATAAAGCCCTTTATAGAACAATTTTCCCCATTCCTAATGTTTTCTTACATCCAGTGTAATAAAACATTGAAAATTAAATACTTTGATATTAATATAGCTGCTGCTGTCTTAAAGGGAGAGAGAAATATTTTGAACTCTTGCTTTTTGGCAAAACTTTAAGTGATCTGCTTCTATGGTAAATGCCCACATTGGGAGCAAAAGCAGGTCAAAGTGGACTTTTGGTATGTTTAACCAGTATTGTTTCAGACTTGGAGTAAAACTTTATGTTGGCTGAAAGACTATAGATTTGTTGCAATCTTTGCAGTTCACTGAACTTTTTTTTTCTGTGCATACATATCTAGAGTAAACTCTGTAGTTATAAGTATAACAAGTGACACGTTATGGACCCTAAATCGTTGCACTGTGAAATATGCACAGAAAAAGGACAAATGAAGATATCAAGGGTCTGTTCCAGTCTGCACTGAACTGTAAAATGCCACCCTTGTTGAACAGAAGATCACTGGTTCTGAGCAGAGCTCATTGACTGCTAAGTTGTGGATAGTGTTTCACTTTCTGCAACTGTTAATATCCTGGGTTATCCAGGCATAATGACCTCTCTATTTGTGACACATTGTTGAATTTTCTGGTTCTTTTAACTTATTCAAACCTTTTTTTTTTTTTTTT